>JAUPMG010082430.1:0-12810 GCA_031762675.1 Pachysandra terminalis | reverse complement strand
TGAAACGTAATTTAGATATTGTTTGGTGATGTCTCTTGTTATTGCTTTAGTTGGATTCTAGGGTTTCTGTTTTTCTTATGAACAGCGGAGTATTGTTAAATTTTGCCACAGTACTTGCATTACAATTAACTTCTGAATTGATCTGGTGGACTGACACTTGATGAAATGTTCGTCTGTTTGTTTCCTATTGTGGGATTCTCCCATTGTGGGAATTCTTTCCTTTTAAATGCCTTTACGGTTTTTCTGGCATACCCTTACCTGGAAGAATACTCAGGGTGCTTCCTGGTATATCACCCTTTGAGCATGTCATGAAATGGCCTATATAGGCCTACACGCTCTAGGTCACAGCACAACCAAGCTAATGGAAGGCAGGCCATTAGAGGCTTGAGACACTGTGGCCTGAGCATGTTATTAACTATGGCTTGAAAATAAGGGAAAACTAACGGCATCTGGATTGATGGCTGTAGGTTGAGGCCCATTGTTATTATGTTTTTCTCTGAAGACTAAGGGATTTGCTATGATGGCCCAAAAGAAAGAAGAGGGTTGATAAAAATTGATGATATGTTGGACCTGACTGGAGCTATGAACCACATTTGGTAGGTTTGACTTGTTAGGCATTGATTTGAGAGTTAATCCCGTCGGATGGTATAGGGTTGTTATAAGGTGCCCATAAATAGGTCCGTGTGCCTTTGACAAAGAATCACTCCTATGCGAGAGGCACTGGACTACCCCTTGAATGTTGATACCACTTTCAACATTATGCTTTGTTCCCTTACCCCTGAACCACAACGATGATATGCAAACATGTCAGTCAGCACCATTGATGCCATTTGTAGTAGCACTGCTCATACTATGTTTATGAAAAACTGTCTGGTTACACAATTAAGAGTTTTCACTGAAGTGGAGCTTTCATGGGTTTTACAGTAGGTGGAATTTCCAGAGTCCAATGCCTCTCTTTAAAAGAAAGCCTTTCGCCCTCGTGGAATCACCTAATGATTTGGATTCACATGAGCTTGTATTCCAAGTTCGTTTCACGAAAGAGATTTTTCGAGATTATCAGTATCCTCCTTTTGTCTGAAGTACACATATGAAGCATTTTCAGTTTGCATCACCAAAACAATATTCTCATTTTCATACATTTGATTTGTTTGTCTAGTGTTCCTCTTGTTTCCCTTAAACCTAGATTAGAGAATATCTTAAGCGGTTAAATCTATATCGTCAGAGAGCATGGACATGTAAGGTCACTGGAAAGACAAACCTAACTTATGAAGAGGCTTTGGTTTCTGAGCGACATGCAACTGAGAAGGTTCAACAGTTACCAAAAGAATTGATGGCACCTGCACTGCAGATCATACAATTCAGTAAGAGCCCATCACTCTGCAGAACACATGTTACGTTCTTGTTTTATGGACATTTTCCTGTTTAAATTAGACTCCTGGATATCATTAGAAGTTTGTAACTCATCAATTTAGTTTTGTTTGTTCGTTATTTGAGAACTTTATCTATTTTAGCTACATGACAAGGAACTTTCTTGAGATGAGATTTTGTGATTCTGTCTTATTAAAAAAAAAAGGAGTTGGTTTTTCATATTTTTAAACATGCTATGGTTCAACATTCTGAGCATACTTTAGGTTGAGTATGAAACAGGACGAGGGAGATCGAATACATCCATGTCATCTTTTTGTGTGTTTGTTCAGAAAACTATCAACTTCTGAGATTATATTTGCAATAAAGTTGTAACAACTAGCGCGTTGTATTCATATCCTGGGCGAATTTTTCTTATGCATCTGAAATTGAGGTTTCTTCATCACATTATATAGTCTAGAAAATATTTCCGTGATCCTTGGGGCATTGTTGAAGTTTGCAATGATGCTTTATATATGATCTCTATATCATTCATGTCTTATGCAGCTGCATTTTTCGACTAGAATTTTAAGATTTATCTTTATGGTAGATTGGTGAGATGCACCAGATTTAGGATGTTCCGACAGGGATTCACTGGTTACTGATGATTTGGCGAACCTGCTTGTCGGCACATACTTCACATAATAAATTTTAAAACAAAAGAAAGTTTCCATATGGCCAAAAAAAAAAAGAACCCTAATATGTTTTTCTTGTAGAGAAGGCAATAAATATCAATAAGTTTGCTGTTGCTATTACACTTGGAAAACTCGATACACATGTATCATGTGAATTAAAGTATTGTCCATGTGACCCATCTATAGGGTCCTTTATTAAGTGAATGGTTGAGATTGGTCACTTCATTTTTCCATGTTGGAGAAAAACCCATGTCTCATCAGGTAAGTAAACCTGCAACCTGGTCAGACAGTTCAGAAATTGTTTTGCCTTCATATCAAAACTTTTGGCTGTTGAAAGTTTTTTGAGATTTAGATTGACTTTCTAATGGTTAAATAGATATGCGGGCAACTAGAAATTTAGGATTTAGATTTCAGTTGTTTTAAGCTAGGTATCATCTTCTAGTTTTGACTTATGACAAGTTTAAAATTTCTGACAAGTCCAATAATAAATTCCTAGGAGCTATGAAAATCGGCAACTTACATAGTTAACAAGAAATTGTCTTGCTTTAAATATCAGCATCATATTGTATCACTATAAATGCATTGAGCATTTTAATATCTGGGTATCATAGGCATTATGTGGAGTAGCTGTTTGCCATTGCTCTTTGCCTTTTCACTGGAATATGGTTCTTTCTGATACTATCTCGGTATCAAGATTGGATTAAACTCTCAGCCAATGTTGATAGGGTTCATGTTGATATCTGGGCTTCTGGGTACTGATTTAAGGGATCTGGATGAACACCAAGTAGGCAGTGGGATTGGTATTTGGTAATCCAGTGTTAGCACAAGGTTTTTGGAACCTGCTACCGGATTGGTTATGTTTGTTGGAGCAACTGGAATGTTCGGGTATGAGAGAATGGGATTGTTCTTTTGTTCTCTCTCTTGTGGACTCAAAACCGAAATCTATCGAGAGACTTTCTATTTTTCTTTGGATGCAAAAAAGCAAGTTTCTTGCTTCAAGTGAGAATCAATGAAACATTGCTTCTCACTTGACGTAAGAAACTTGCTTTTCCCGCTTCTTCAAAAGTGCTTCAAAAATACATTACTAAACACAAGGTTTTGCTTTCAAAAGCACAATTTTGCTTCCAAAGGCAAAAAAATTACTTCTGAAGAGCAATTCCAAACAGAGCCTTAAAGCATTGGTTTTGTATTGAGTATCGGTCTGAGAAAAATCATTGTATCAGTCAATATGGGCCGATACCAACGATATCCCAGTTTAAAAATTCCAAAAAATAATCAGAAAAAAATCTTTAAAAAAGTGTAGATTTCTGTTTTCATTAAAAAATAATGAAAAAAGTGAATTGAAACAAAACAAAGCATAAATAATATGCAATCTCAATGCAGACGAACCTCAGATAGTATTTAAGAAGCTAAGAATGATTAGACATTACATAAAGAGTATCATGGCAAAGAAACTGAATTCAAGGACTTATCAAGAACGGATATCACGAGATGCTGGGATACAGTTGTTCGCATGTAGTTGATGTTACTTCTTGGGGAACCTTTGTGTTTTGTTCTCCTGTTTCTCTCTTTATAAGATCTTTCCTTATTCATAAAAAAAGTAAAAATAAATAAAATAAAATAAACAAAACATGCATGATACATCTCTAAGTCAAATAAGTGTGAACCTGTTGACATAGCTCACACTGCTAGTAATGGTCAGAGAAATGGTGGAAGAAGTTGGCATAATCCTATTGTGTCGTCTGGTTGGATTAATTCTCATAGATCCCACTAGCCTTGTACGGCTGGTCATAGCTCTGTCTACAGTGTGCTGGTCATGGTAGCACCTGTGACCGTACCATAATAATGATGATGATAATAAATAGGTTACTCACTAGTCTCAGATGACTGGTCATCGCTTTGATTACCAGTGGGCTGGTAGTCATTTGAGCTCAAAATGATGAAAAAACAACCTTAAGAACGTGTCTGAAAAATAGGACTATCAAACTGTTATTACTCAGTCGATATATATTGGTGTGTTGGCCGATACACAGAACATCTATAATTCAAATGAGTATAGTTTGGTCGTCCCACTAGCCTTGGATGACCGATCCATCTATTATCAATAAGTCAAATAAATGTCGAACCTGCTGGCCATAGCTCCTACTTTTAATAATGATTAGAGAAATGGTTGAAGAATAGCTTTACTGGGTCGTCTGGTTGGACTCGGTTTCGTAGCTCCCACTAGCCTTGTACGGTTGGTCATAGCTCTGATTATTGGTGCGCTGATCATGGTAAGCACATAGAAACTGACCATAATGATGATGATAATAAATAGGTTGCCTATTCTGTTTCCTTTGGTTCCCTCCTTGGGGAATTGTGGAGTTTTTGGTTCTGTTTTGTGGCCTCTTGGTCCTTGGATGTATAGCTTTTCTCTTTTAGCTTTTTCTCTGTTGTATTCTCTTTTTATTTTCTTCATATATATATCATTGTGTTACTGATCTAAAAAAAAAAAAAATAGGTGGCCTATTTATCTCGCACCGCTTGTCATAGCTTTGACTACCACTGGACTGGTAGTCGGCTGAGTTCAAAACAACCTTGAAATGGCGTCTGAAAGACAGGGCTATAGAACTGATGCGATTCAGCCAATATGTATCGACTTATCGACTGATACACCAATACATATTGATGATACAATTTAATTTTTTTAATTAGCAGTCAGTACGACTAGTACAAGGATTACAAAAGCCAAGTCATGTCTGCCGATAGATAGTCTCTTCTTTTTTTTTTTTTTTGATAACTTGGGTGTCCGGGCCTTAGGCCCGACTAATCCCAAGTAGGAGGCTTGCACAGCAACCCACCGCCACGACCTCCCACTTAAATCCGAACCTGCCCAGCTGGGGAATCGAACTTGAGACCATGCGCCTAACCCACACAATCCCCTATTCGCCCTTACCAACTGAGCAACCCGGGGATAGATAGTCTCTTCTTATATTTTATAATATCAGGTCAATGTATTGTATCGGTCACCTTAAAACCAATACAATCTGGCCGATAGGTATTGGTATCAGTATCGGTTGATACTTGAAACCTTGCATCTCATTGGTGTAGGGGTGAGCTGCAATGGTTTGTTTGTTGAGTGTGCTCTAGCTAACTTTGCTATCTTATATCTTGTCTTGCTGATTGGGGTTGGACATTTTTGTGGACCATGCGGGAGCCTTTCACCAATAGAGTGGAAGAAGATCAAAAGTACCTCGATTAGTAGGAGTTATTGTCCTTTGAAAGGGAGGTATTATTCAGATTTAAAGCATCATACTAAGTTTATCATTGCTTTAGATCCCTGTTAGTTCTTAATCTTATAAAAAAACTGCATGAGCACATTGATGGATGAATAAAATACAGAAAAGCACGAGAATGTTTAGATGGATGAATAAAATCTACTAGGGAAGTGACTTGGGAGATTTTAGCAACTAAAAGAGTCCTAATCAACAACCAGTCATTAATCGTAAATTCAAATAACAAGGTTGTTTCAGGGCTAGCTTGAAGTTTTGGAACTCGGAAGAGAATCATAAGATTCCACAAGGACTTCTTGAAAGAGCCAAGCTTTGTTATGGAGAATTAGGAGTGCATTAGATTTGGTGGAGATGATTGCATGGATTTGGAAAATTTTAAAAATTTTCTCTTGTCTATAAAATAGTGTTTCTGATTAGGGATCTAACAGTGACCCACTACTTCCAAACGGAGGAATGGGGGATTGTTTAGTTTCAGTCTTGAGAAGGAAACCTCCATGGTTGGGAAAAGTTGTTGAACATTTGGACCTTCTTGTCGTTTAAAAGAGGTTTCCATCTTGGCAAATTTTGATTAGGTGTGAGAGATGGTTAGGGCTTGATCATTCATCACCACACCCTTGAGCAACCTTTCAGTGACCGCTTTCCCAATCAACCTGCTAAAGGCCTCACCTACAATAGTGAAGAGGAACAGGGATAGAGGATCCCCCTGGCCCTTGGTGAAGACCTCTAGAAGAGCCAAAGAGACCCATAGCTACACCATTCACCAAAATAGAGAAAGTAGCAGTCGAAATACACCTGATAATGATAATCCATCCCCTCCATTTAACTCCAAATCCCATTCTCCTTATAAGTTACAAGAGAAGACTCCAACAAACATGATTGTATGCTTTCTCTATGTCAAGCTTGCACACCAACCATTGCTCTCCATTCCTTTGAAGAGAATCAACACATTGATTAGCAATAAGAATCCTATACAAAATCTGCCTTACTCCCACAAGCACTCCTTGAGAGCTCGAAATTATAGTAGGGAGAACCTTCCTTAGCCTGTTTGCTAGGATTTTGGCCATGATTTTATACAAGTTTCTCACCAAGCTAATGGGCCTAAAATCCTTCAAATTCACAGCTCCTTCCTTTTAGGGGATAAGAGTTAAGAAAGTAGCATACACACTCTTTTCAAATCGGTCAACCTCATAAATCTCCTAGAAGACCTTCATAGGATCTCCTTTGATAAATTTCCAGCATTTCTTATAGAATGTTTAAGGTGAAACCATAAGGTCGTGGCACCTTATCTCCTTGCAAATCTTTCACTACCTCCCATACCTTTTCTTCCCTAAAGGGTCTTTCCAACCAATCCCTATCCTCTTGAATTAAATAGAGCTTATCCAGCAAAGGTCTAAAAGTGCTTGTCTCTCTTAGAAGGTTTTCGTAGTAGGATTTTCCTACTTCTTTCATTTCTTTATCATATGATACTCCATCCACAACCACCTTCCTTATGGTATTAACTCTTGAGCGGGGATTGGCCATTTTATGGAAGAATTTTGTATTTTGATCCCCCTGCTTAAGCCATTGAACTTTTTATTTCTGCCGTCAACTAATCTCCTCCAACTTTGCCAACCTTCTGAATTCTTTCTTGTAATTTTCCCTCGCTCTTTCCCAATCTGGTCAATGATCCCTCTTTCCTCTTCATCTAAGTGCTGGATTTTGGATAAGATATCCTTCATTCTTTCCTCCATCCTCCCAAAACTGGTCCATTCCATACTTCGATTTTCACCTTTAGCCTTTTAGTTTTCCACAAAACACAAAGCTGGCTGTCCCCAAAAACTGCATGTTCTCCCACCATTCCTTAATCCTCTCATAAAATTCTCCTCCAACCACATGTTTTCGAATCTGAATGCCGATGCCCTTTGATGTTAGTAGAGGTTAGAATAAGAACTTACAATGAGTCACTTAAGTGGAGAGCATTTGTTTATTTTTACATTATTATTTCTACTAGGGTTGTGTGTCATCTCATATAGGAAGAAGTTGCTGTTTTTTTTATTTTTTTAAGAAAAACAGATCATACGATTGAAGGAAAAAAGTTATTTTCTGGTCTCCAAGCTTGTAAACCTTGGTTCTTGTGATTGGAGGGTGTGAAGCCCCTAGGAGTGATTCCTAGACCACTTTTAATTCTCTTCTCTTTGGAAAGTTCATCTTGATTTATTTTTTTGATCTAATAGTTGTTTTCTCCTCTTATTTGAAGAGAGAATCAGATCTAAGGTTAGCTATTGATCTTTTCTCGAAACCCATCATCATATTTTCTTATTTTAATCTTTTCCTTGTCTAATTGCAATAGTTCTTTATTTAGAATTTTCGTCTACTTCTAGATTGTTTTTCTATTGTTGAAATTTTCAGCAGGAAGGCCATATAAACCCCCATAAATTACTAATTTGATACTATTTTAGAACTTGAATTTTATCTGCAGTTCTAGGATAGGTTTTTGACCTTCTAATTGAGTTTTGGATGAACCCTATGCTAGTTAGGAAGTCCTTACTTCCTTTACGACCATTGTGCTAGAAATTGAATGACTTTTGCACTACTTGATTGTGGTTTATCTTAGGAATCAGTTTTTTTAATACTTAATTAGAAGATTTTGGCAACTTATTGTGTGAATAGCTTGTTGTCTTTATTTGAATTATTTATTATTATTTTGAAATCTGATCTCTAACTACCACATTATATGGTTTTCATCCATGGTGCATCATATAGGTGTCTTATGAAAATTCATGTCTTAGCTCTTAACATTTATATTTCTCAGTTTTTACTTCTACATGTTTCAATTCCTCACATTTATATGTTTCAGTTCTTAACACTCATATCACAACAGATCATACATAATGCACTTCACTTTTCCATTCAATCACATATTCATGTTAAGTGCATGCTATGCCATGAAATGATGTTTTGGTTCATTATTTGTATGCAATGTCATGATCAATCAATCCATCATCCCAAGAGATGGCAGGAACAATACACATGAAATGCAATGCATGCTGTTGCAATTATGACCGCTGGATGTCCACGCTAGATCCCTATTGAGGCCACCGATGCATCTTTACCGATCACAAGTATCAATTTTGGCTAAGGCACAACAGTAGATTTTGTATGTACAACATAGTTTTAGGGCCTTTAAACCTGTAGGATTCTCTTGTCCCACCGTCATTTTTGATCTAGGGAAGCATGACCAGGGCGTCTTTCATCTCCTGTGCCCAGCTCACAATTATCCAACAGATTACTCACGTCACACATGCATATATTCTATCCTAATATATTCATATGTGATCATATCCTCACTCATATATATACTCTATCCTGGTATATATATGCGTGACACATTCGGGACAAAGGGGTAGCTAATCCCTCTCACACGTCATTCTTTGATTTATCTTTTATCCTTTATGGACTTCAATATTTCATTACTCTTTAGCACTCTTCTTTGAGTCCATTTATTCTCACATCATCCCTTTGGTTCTCATCATGAAGAAACCAACGTTAAGTCGGGTCATTGGGTTACCCTTCGGTCCCCATAATGCATTAATAATCCATTTTATGCATGCCCTTATCACATAATCTACATGTTATGCATAAATATATAAATCTCACATGAACATCTAATAATTTGCCATACTTTGCATTCAATTGAATATTCCCACATGTCGTGCTTATTAATAACAAGTGAAACAATTAGAATCACGTATATTCTAAGACTTATATCAGTACACTTTATACTTCATTACCATGTCTCTTGCATATTCTTAAACATGTGTATCATTTCATCATTCATTTAGTCTATCCTTATATTATAGACATTCACATCACAATTCTAATGATTCATATAGTCAAGATCATTACCGACTTCTCATCACCATGTCTTATGCTTATTCATAAACACGTACATCATTTCATCATTTGTTTAGTCTATCTTGGTAGTATAGACATTCACGTTACCATTCTAATGATTCATATAGTCAAGGTCATTACTTACCTCTCACCATTATGTCTTATGCTTATTCTTGAGCATATACATCATTTCACCTTTCATTTAATCTATCGTAATAACATAGTCATTCACATCACAATTCTGTGATTCATATAGTTAAGGTCATTACTTACCTTGCAATACATCTACTGCATATATAAATGCATGAGTATATATATATATATATGTATATCAGAGTAAGCATCAAACTACGATTAACTCATCAACCCTTTAGGACGAATTTACTCATCTGACTAGAATAAGATTTCACATTCACTTAACTAGAATCAAATCACACATCCAACTAGGATTAGTCCACACATCCATTCAGGATCAGTTCGCATTTCTCACTAGGGTCAATTAACATGTTCATCAAAACTAGTTCACACAGCCTTCTAGAATCAGTTCACACAATCATCTAGAATCCATTCACATATCCAGTTAGCATTAATTCACATAAGCATATAAAGTTTATTCATATTGTTTAGTTCTTTCTAAATTTCCCAAAGCAAAGCCGAAGGAAGAACACCACGAAACATATTCATTTGAGATCCTTTAAAACTAAAGGCAGGCCAGATTCGCAAAAGATCTTTAACCCCGTGTTCAACCATGTAGTTCATGTTGAAGAGGAGCAAAATAGCTCCAAACGGAGGTAGCCAAATTCATATAATCATCTGAAGTCAATTCATTCATTCATTTAGTATTAGATCATATAATCATTTGAACTCTGTTCACATATCCATTTATTAGATAATGTAATCATCTAAAATCAGTTCATATATCCATCCAGTAGTCATTATCATTTCATCTCGGATTAATTCACCATTTTATCTAGGGTCAATGTACATATTCATCTAAGGTCAATTCACATCGTACTAGGATCAATCTTTATTATTCACCCAAAACATTTAATGCATTAGTTTTATATACTTTCGCTTCTAAAAATATCATGTGTAACATCCATACACCTTAATAACTCTCATTAATGTTATTATCCTTAGTTGTCTCAACTCTATGTCTAAATTCATTTCATAAGCCAACTGTCTTCCTGGGAATTTCCAAGGTAAGTAGGGGACATTTAGTCTCACATTTTATTACAAAACTCATAGTTAAACCCAATCATGACTGACACCTCACCTTGAAGGTTTCGAGCATGTTCCAAAGTACCATTATTCCTAAACTGGGTCATAGGCTTTCCCACTAGGCTTAGTGGTCTTACTAGCACGCTAATATTACACCATAGATGATTAATCATTTCCAAACCTGAAACAACTTCACATTCCAATCTTAATGCCCTCATACATCAGATCTAAACCCAAAACCCCTGAGGTTCTACTTGGCTGGTGGCTCTGTTGGTAGGGTACCGGTGGTGTAAGGTCCACTATGTTATTTGGTCTAGCGCTGTGGCTGGTCGCATCGTAGGATTGGTCGGTGGCCTCGTCGGGTCTACCCTAGCCCTCCTTCACTCTGAGAAATTAAAGAAAAGCTTACTGTCGGGGGCATCAACGGTATACCTACGGGTCTACCCCAGCCATCTTTCACACATAAACAACCCTTGTTGGGGACACTCACCGGTATACCAGTGGGTCCACCCGCGTTCGGGAATCTAGATTTTTTCCTCTTTGTTTATTTGTTCATTTGACTTCGATTTTTGGTTGGTTGTTAATTAATACTTAAGTCCTTAACATATCTCATCATTTTATGAATATTTCTCATACACATAAGGTTATTTATCCATAAAATCCATATTTGGTATTAGAAACACATCTTTTGTCTTTGCCCTAATTCTAAGACACAACATCAACACTCCATATATGATATTCTTTGATTTCTACTTCTCATCACATTAGAGATTAAATAGTTATACAAGAGTATTGAAATTTGGGTTTTTGCCCAAATTCCCATGAATTGAAAGTCCACTCACCTTGAGATTGATGTAGCCATGGTTTCTTTTGATCTTTTGTTGTTCCATCTTGTTCCCTTTGATTTACTAGGGTTCAAGCTCTCTCCCCTTGCTCTAGGTTGGCCTCCCTTTTAATTTTCCAGCAACAATTAGGGCTTCTTAAGTTTTAATGAGTATTTATACTCTCTCTTAAGTTTAGGTCCCGTTTGGTTGGTCTCACTTAAGTCTAGTTAACCCTTTGGGTTTGACTCTTTTTATTAATTCTATTTAGTCTTTAAGGTTCCACAACTCTCAAAAATTATTTAAGAGGATTATCATGCAACATAAATTTTTATTAGGTGAAATTACTGATTTACCCTTAGTCCTTCAAGTAAATTACCAAAATACCCTTCTCTTAATTTCAAAAATTTTCAGGTCCTTACAATAGGTCCATTCAAGATCTTGCAACGGGCTGGTCCTAATGCGCATGTGTTGGATCTTCCTGCTGATATGGGCATTAGTTCAACATTCAATGTGGAAGATCTTGTGCCTTTTCAAGACACTGCAACACCACCTTTGAACCCTTTTCATCCCACTTCCCCATCTACCAGTTCACCATTGCCACCTACTGTTCAATTCCCACAGCCAATACCTCCACCCATCTTATCGAAAAGGAAAGAAGAAATTGAAAATGTCTTGGATTACCAAGTGGTTTCCACCCGACATGGAGGCTATCGAAAGTATATCGTCAAGTGGAAGCATTGTCCTACTTCAGATAGTAGTGGAACACCGAGACTGAGTTTCAGCATTTAGATCCTAAGTTCGTATCTTGGCAGAGTCGAGTTTTTCCCACCCCGAGAGTATTGATGGGGACATCACCACTTCAGCTGTTTTTAGGGTCTACCAGAGGCGTAGGAGGAGAGACTGTCAGCCTTCTTCATGGCCGAGTTAGGTGGCATATCGAGGTGAAGACCCCATGAGCACACACATCTAGAAGACTCCACCTTGGAGAGATGCTATGGGTTGCTTTGGAGTAGAGTGTTTTGTCCTTCTTTTAGTTCGTAATCCTTTTTAATTAATTTATTTATTGTTTAGTCCTTTAGAGCTGTTTTAAGGGCACTTTAGTTATTTTCTGATGTTAGAATAGGAAATTACAATGAGTCACTAAAGTGGGGCATTTGTTGTATTTTTATATTGTTATTTTTACTAGGGTTGTGCGTCACTTCCATATAGGAAGGAGCTGCCATTTTTTTTAGAGAAAAACAGATCATATGATTGAAAGAAAAAAAGCTATTTTCTAGTCCCCTAAGCTTGGAAACTCTGGTTCCTGTGATTGGAGGGTGTGAAGCCCCTAGGAGTGATTGATATCTCTGTTGTCAAAATCGTACGAGTCAACTCGAATCGGCAACCAGACGAGTTAAATCGCCTGGTTAACTCGTTTTTGGGTCAACTCGTACAAGTCATATTTGACTCGTACGAGTAAATCGTGAATCATAATCGTTTTGCGATTTGATCGATTCTGTAAAAGGGACTGTTGAACTTCAAATTTTGTTTCCTTTTCTTCTTGTATCTTATTTTAAGTAATATATAAACACAGAATATCAG
>JAUPMG010082419.1:0-12810 GCA_031762675.1 Pachysandra terminalis | reverse complement strand
TTCCACCTTTTTATCCTATTAATTTAGATTCCTTTAATTTAGTTTAGTTTAGTTTTTAGAATTAATTCACAAAATTCATTTTATTTGTCAAATTAATTTATTTAGAAATAATCTGGTAATTTAACATTCTTTAAACCCATTCAGTCCTTGAGGTTCAACAACCTCAAATATCCCTATCCTACGAGGATTCGTACTATTGCGAGTGGTTAATTATTATTGACACATCACTCTCTTCAAAGAAGGGTGGTAACAGCTTCTTAAATCTCTCAAGCCACAATATTCCTCCTCCGTTTCCATTCCTCGAAACGTTTTGGCTCTGCCTCATAGCTTGTTCCCCCTAAAGTGCAGTGGTCATGCTCCCTAACACGTGGTATATTCCTGACAAGTTAGGATCTGCATCCCCTCCGGATGAACCCTCTCCAGTAGTGGCATTCCTTCTACGACCAACCATCTACAAAAGTAACAAGTCTCCAAGTATGGAGCATAATAGTCCAATACACATGTATACATACATATATTCAAGCATAGGAATATAAACATACCACATCACTTAATCACATATTATACCAAAATATATTTCACACAATACAAAGATGTGACTCCTAGATTCACATGTTTCTAGGTTTTCATCCTAGGATTTCACTATACCCTAAGAATTCCCCAAAGCCAAGACAACTTAAACCTAGAGCTCTGATACCACTATGTCACACCCCAAATTCGAGATATAAGATCTCGAGAATTTCCAAGGGAATAACCTTTGGATCCACCACGTGGACGCGGATAGCTATTCACAATATATAACCAATGTCCTGGTTAGTGAGAGTCTAAAACCATAATTGGCGGAAGTCTTAAATAAATCAAACCTGTAGCTCAACTCATATCCGTTAAGCTAAAACCCACAAAATAAATAGAACCTAATCTATTACAAGTTCAGGCCCACTCAGGGTCAAAACCAAGTTTATAAAATCAAAGTATCATCCATCAAAGTAAATCAAGTATTTGAACTAAAAGAAATCTCCACTCCAGGCCAGCAAGTCAAATGAACTGATCACCTGGTACAATATAAGGGTCATCCGAAGCCTCGTAGAGAAAACCAAAAAAGTTACAATAATTATCTTCATGTATACACAACAATTGTTTACATGGTCCCACTATGACAAATCATAGGAGACACATGATCCCATCATGCATTCAAACCCAATCCTTATATTCCCACTATGAATCAAACATAACCTACATGATCCCATCATGCCGAATATATAAACCACATAGTCCCATTATGCAAACAATACACCACATGATCCCACCATGCAACACAAGCAAACACATAGTCCCATTATGCAAACAAACAACCACATAGTCCCACTATGTAAACAAACAAACAACCACATGGTCCCACCATGCAAAACAAGTAACTACATAGTCCCACTATGTAAACAACCAACCACATGGTCCCACTATGCTACGACCAGTAACCACATGATCCCACCATGCCATTCAAGTACGACCCAATCACAAGCACAAACACAAGCACTAACAATTAACATGTAGAGACACACAAACATTCACTTCAACTACACATGTGCAATGATCAATACAATGTGGTATGATGCAATTATGAATTATGAAATGTGGACGATGTGCATATGCAATGCAGGGGTAATTAGGCCTAGCCCAATCACATGCTCATTCAATCATTAGACCATTCAACCAATTCTTTAAGGGACTTGCACCCATGGTAGAAAGCCATCATTCCATTCTTTAAGGGACTTACACCCACGGTAGAACACACCATTCATTTACCATTATTCTTTAAGGGACTTTCACCTCACAGTAGAATACACCAACAGACCAAACCATTCCTTAAGGGACTTTCACCACACTGTGGAACACCTCAGTACACAGATTCCATTCCTTAAGGGACTTCCACCACACGGTGGAACACACCAGTACACAACATATACAGTTTGACATCTAGTGGATGCTCCCAACATCACTCACAAACCATATATAATCATGACATAGTCAATCCCAATGACTACCAGTGGATGCTCCCAGCACCACTCACAAACATAATCCATACACCACAATCAATCATACATATGTAGTGGATACTCCCAGTACCACTCAAAAATCGAACAAATCAACATTGAAACCAATCATAAGACAAAACAGTGAATGCTACAAGCACCACTCAAACCACTCAATTTCCTATGCTAACATTGCTAACCATCCCAACCTAGTCTTTTAGTCCAATATCCAAATCCAAACTCATTAAAGTCATAATCTCTCAATATCCCATCCAGGACTGCCCTATTTCCTGAATTTCGAACCCCATCATACTCTTTTAACATTTGACCACAATCATCCATTTTCCAGACAAACCAATCTCATACACGTGTAAAACACCTCGAGGGATCTTTCCCTAAAATTTGAATCCATTTGGGGCTCGGTAGATCCTCTGTATCTGCCAAGGTTCCTACTGAGAATCTCGGTAGATGTCCTACCAAGGCTCGGTAGAAAGTCCCGAGAGCTGTGTATTTTTTGGGATTTTCGGTAGATGTCTCGGCATCTACCAAGAGTCCTACCGAAAGCCTATTTCAGCCTAGATATTGCTTTTCCTTCTAGGGATTCATGCCATACTCTAAAATATCTCTTTTTACACTTCCAAATACCAAATACTAACTTCTACTCATCATGTAATTGATTAAAACCTAACTATCAATCTAAACTATACATATGTAGATCTTCATTGCACCATCAATCAATATACTTGAATTAATTCCAGGAAATCATACATAAATCATAATAACTTAAAAGATCATCATAAATACAATCAACTTGATATAAGCATGCTAAATCATGTCTACAATCCTTCATAATATTCATTCAATACTCGTACTATAGGATTATTATTGAGATCATGCTTCAAATCATTAAATCATGCATTCAAATCTATAACTATAGCATTGTTAAGATCCATGAATATACTTATCGTAAAATCAATGGAAATCCCTACCTTTTTCTTCTTAGATCTATTCTCTGCAACTTTTCCAACATTAGATGATCAACAAATTACCTTTGTCTTCTTCTTCTTCTTCTTCCTTTTCCTTCAAAAACCCATATTTCCTCTCTCTTTCGTTTGTTTTGGTCGTGCCAATCCCAAAGACAATTTCTCTCGCTTGTTTTGAAAAGTTACGTGGGTTAGTGGATGAAATCCATTATCCCACTCTTAATTCAAGTAACATAGTAAATGACTTAGTTACCCTTACCTAGGGCCATTGGGCTATTTGACCCATCCATGGTCCAATTTGAGTTCATTGAGTAGGGTCCAAGCCCAGTCCACCTAATTCACCAAAATTACACAAGTTACCACTATTTCTTCAAAAATCACATAAAGATCCAATCCAACTCCTCTTATTTCAATTAAATCCTAAAGTTTAAAATAGAATTAACTACCATTTAACTATCAAATTAAATGATAGGGTCAGGGTCATTACAATTAGTCCATATCAATGAGCGTTTGTTTCTCAAAGGTCGATCCATGACAATATCTTGCTGGCTCATGAACTTTTCTATACCATCAATAAAAAGGAAAAAGGAACCGGGGGACTTGTGACTGTTAAGCTTGATTTGAGCCGAGCTTATGATCGAGTCGAGTGGTCTTTCCTATTTACATCTAAGGAGAAATTGAGTTTTCCACATCACTTGATCGATCACATCAAATTCTGTGTTTGCTCAACCTCCTTTTCAACCTCACCGAATGATGTTACTTTTGGTTGCTTTCGACCTGAAAGAGGTATTTGCTTTCGACCTGAAAGAGGTATTCGGCAAGGTGATTCTTTATTTCCCCTTCTATTTATCATATGCATGGAGATTCTTTCTAGACTTTTAAAATAGGCACAACATAATGGAACGATCAAGGGAGTTACTATTGGCTGCGGATGTGCCCTTGTTAACCACCTTTTTTTTGCCAATGATAATCTACTGTTTGGGAGAGCCTCACAACAGAGCTGGAGTGTGTTTTCAGAAATGATCAACCAATTCAATCTTGCATCGGGATTGAGGATTAATCATATGAAATCCAGCATTCTTTTCAGTCTTAACTTACAGAACACGACTCAATCTATTGTTGCGAGTCTCCTAGAAATACCATTGAATAACCATATGATTAAATATCTAGGTATACCTATTTTCTTCGGCAAACCTCGTGTGGCTCTGTTCACAGAGATAATTGAAAGGATTAACGGCAGACTACAAGGTTGGAATAGAAAATTTTTGTCGATTGCAAGAAGAACCACGTTGGTTAATGCTGTAATCTTTGCCATCCCTAATCATGCTATGGCATGCTTTAAGCTCCCTCAGAATACTTTCTTGACTATTGAGAAGATTAAGAGGAATTTAATCTGGGGACACGATGCTTCGGAAAAGAAATTACATTATATTAAATAGAGTAGGTTACGTAGCCCACGATGCCAGGGTGGACTTAATATCAAACAGTCGAAGACCCAGAACATGGGTTTCATCGCAAAGAAAGGGTGCAACTCCTAACAAACTCAAACACACTATGGGCCTCACAAATGAAAAACAAGTATCTTCGCCATGGGGTTTGTTGGATGCGGTTTCTCAAAATCATAAGGCCTTTTGGAGTTGGAAGAGTATCCTAAACCTAAAGAAATTATATAGAAGGGATTTGGTTGGCAGATTGGTAATGGAAGACAGATTTGTCTCTACTCAGATTCATGGATTCAACCTGGAATTGTTCACCCTCCAAGGATACCTCATAATTGTCCTACATCCCTATTTTGGGTAGCCGATATAATTGGTCAACAAACTAGTGACTGGAATTCCCAGTTAATTCAACACTTATGGCCTCCGGACATTGTAAATCGAATCCTAGAGCTTCAAATTCCTTACACTGCTTTGGAGGACATACAAATTTGGACTCACACTTCTTCTGGGAAGTTCACAGTTAAGTCCTCTTATAGAGCTGCAAACAGTGCCATCAATTCACCCTCTTTACCTTCTTCTCAATCCTGGAAAAGAATCTGGCATTTGAAATTCCCTGAAAGGCACAAGTTTCTCCTATGGAAAATTTGCTTGGACAAACTACAGACCCGAGATTTACTTTCTCGCATGGGTATGGCTATTGATAATTTATGCCCTATTTGTCTGACACATCCCGAAACTTGCCAGCATCTCTTCATGTATTTTGCATTGGTCTCACACTTTTTGGTTTGGTCTACCACTCTCAATTATATACAGGTTGAGGGGACTGATTTCATGGACTGGTTCACTGATGTTTGGAGTCGTGATAAAAATGATGTGACTGTGTAAAATGTGATTACTTTATTTGCTCTCACGGTTTGGATGATTTGGAAATCTAGGAACAAATTGGTATTTGAGGGTATACAACCGAACCACCAACGTTCTCTCAATGTGATTTCAACTTGTTGGAATGAGCTTTCCCCTTTCTGACGGACATTCAACGAGGTCTGCCTAGTGTGAGGAAATTCTTATTCATTGGGAAAACCCTCCTAAAGGGTGGATCAAAGTCAACTTTGATGGTGCAGTGCGGGGTTAGGACTTGCTGATTCTACGACGATCCTTAGGGATGACAATGGTAATTTTATCGCAGCAGAAGTTCTTTTCCTCCGTAATGTTGGGGTCATACGTGTGGAAGTACAGATAGCTTTCCTCGGTCTTCAGCTTGCACGACAATGTGGCGTAACCGTTACCTGGCTTGAAGGTGATAATTTGGTGGTGATCAATTGGATTAATGGTTCTGACTCTGATCCACCATGGTTCATCAGGAATATTATTGAGAGGAATAAAGACAGGTTAAAGGTTTTTCAAAAATGCAAAGTTAGTCATCGCTCTAGAGAAGGAAATCAAGCAGTAGATGCTTTAGTTAATTGAGTAGTCACTAATCAAATGTCTCAACAATGGGTTGGTACACTCTCGGAATGCCTTAAGGATATGATCCGAGATGACCGACTAGCAGGGAGTGAGGATCTTCTATGCACTGGTACGAGTCTTTTTCCTCTATTGCGGAAACATCCGACTGTCCCTACGGCAACCATCGAATAGTCAACACGTGGATACACAACCCGCGTGCACAGTACGTGGGATTTTAAGCTATCGTTAACGGGTTAGTTCCCGTCTGGCAATTTTTTTTATAAAATAAGGCAAAATTCAAATTGAAAGCGTTTCCCCAAAACAGAACTTTTCCCCCAAAACGCTCTGAGAGAAGAAGCCAGTCGGAGGGTTTTTTTTTTTGTTTTTCTTTTCTCAAGCCAAAAAAAGCTCAAGCTCCGAACACCTCCATGCTTGTTTCCGCGCGTCCAGCTTACGTTCTTTTGCTGCGTCTCCATCTGGTTTCCGGCAACATTAACAAAGCATAAATCGCATCCGACTGGTTCGTGTACAGGTATTCCTCTCCTTGTTCTTGCATTTACAACTGGTTCGTGTACAGGTATTCCTCTCCTTGTTCTTGCATTTACAAATTTGTTTTTGAGTTAGAGATATTATTATTTTAGTGGTGCTATAGGTGCATATTAGGCTTAATATAAGACTCCTAAGTAGATACTTGTTGTATTGCTGATTTACATTTTATTTGTCATTATATTTTAATTTGTGCTTTTAATATTTTAGTATTAGAATACCTGGCAGTTTGAATCTGAAATGGCTTCTTGTGGTTCTGGTTGCAGAGTTGAGAAAACAAAAAAAAAAAAAAAAAAACATAGTTTTCACCATTTTTATCTTCTAGAATGGAAGCCTTGTTTTCAGATGGCATCCTCTTATTATATGAATTGGTTTATTATACACAGTGTTGAATATTCTCTGGGTTTTTTAATGCTTTAGAATTTTTTTCCTGTTTTAACTAATGCAAGTGAATATTGCTATTGTAGATTGTTTTTCCATTTTGTATATAAATTGTGTGGCCATCCCATGGAGTATGAGGTATACACGAGCTCTCACTATCGTTATCTTAACAAATCGGATTTGGATTCAGCAGAGTCCGGTTCAAACCCGATCCATTGGGTCTGGATAGATCTCCAAACTCTTAAAGGAGATCTTCATGTGGGGAAATTGTTCATCAGGACCACAGAAAGACCTAGAATCCGAAATAACAAAAGCTAAATTAGGGCGACAAAGAAGTCGATGGACCCTTTTCAGATATTTCTTTATCAATCGAGGAAGCATCTTTGGTTCTTTTTGTTATATTCATTTTTTATATGTTAGTTTATCAGATACACGTAGATGATATGAACTGAAATTATCATGGATGGTTGCCTAGTTTGTCAAATATATATATCACACCATTACATCTCTTATCCTTTCATGAATCCAAGAACTTATAGTTAATGTGTAGTAATTAATAGAATAAAGTTGTGGGTGAAAACAATGACAAGTATACTTGTGAAGAATCATATATATATATAATACTGTTGTATCATTTGTTGAGAGGTAGTGCTGATTGGGGGCCTGGATTAGTGGTTTTATGTTGGAATTAGTTGCTTGGGTTGGGGTGGCTGGCTTACTTGTGGGTGGGCCACCAGATCTATTGGAATTCAGCAAAGTAAACTATCTAGTAGAACAATTTTTGTTGTCTTTTTTTCTTTAAGGGTGGTGAATTGAAAGGTAGAGTTAATATGCGTATAAGTCATAGATTCCCCGTTTGCATTTTCCCCCTTTTTTATTTTTTGTAGATTAATGATGCAAAAGGGGGATCCAATAGCTCACATTTTGAGCACACATGAGCTCAAGCTTTTGAATCAACACTTATTTTTAAACTATCCGAGGCTCCTAGTATTTACTAAAATCATTGCTTGAAATAGTTGGAGATGTTCCTCAAAAGTTCTGCAGATTTATTTAAGGTGTTGATTACACTATAACCACCAAGTTTGTTTGTATCTCACAATTTGGTTGTCTAGTTGCATCCCACTTTTATTGCTCAAAGATTATCACAATATGCTTGTGAAACAAGACAAAACAGTTTACCTGTAAGAACCAACTCATCTTTAATACATTGTGTTGCACAGGAATCCAAGATGCAGTCTAGTATAGTTCAAGGACAGGGATGTTTGCCTATGCCTTCTGATGCCTGGGATGATTTGAAGGCCCAATGAGAAATCTCAGCCTTATCACTCAAAATTGTAGCCATTGGGAATGGATGTTTTAAGTGAAAAACACACTATGGACTACTATTTTTGCATGTTTGTGATATTTTGGGGTTTGTACATTGACTACTACTGAGAACTGTAGCCATTCAAGGAATTGTTTTCTCCATTAATACAAAGACATGTTTTAGTAATTATGGAATTTTACATGTCATTTGATATTATATATATATATATACTGTAATTGTTTGGTTATTGTGCAATTTATGTGTTGGGGTTGGTGGAGCTAAGATCTCTAGCACCCACCATTTAATGGCTACCCTTATATCTAAGAGATATCCTGCATAGGAAGTTGGTGAATCAACACTTTTTTTAAACCCACACCAACAATGAAGCAACAGCCTAGAGGAACCAGTAACAGAACACATGAGCAGCAACATCAGTAGCAAGGTGCAGTAGCAACACCAACCGAGCACCTCAACAACAGCTGTAGATTTGCCAACCAAGACCCAGGCAGCACCAACCAATCACCATTAAGGAAAAGCATGTAGCAGCATATCAGCCAGCCACTACAACAGAACAGAAACCACAAATATGCAAACCAACATTGAATACAAAGGCTACACCAGTTAAGCCTAGATCAGAACAACAAAGCAACCAACGAATATGCCAGGTACATGGGAATCAAATATTCTACCCATACATGAACAGTAGGAAAGCAAAAGGAAACCTTGTATTTCCATAACTACAACATATCAATTATACATACATAGCTTTTTCCAGCCATCAGGCTCCTGCCATTCTTTTTCCAAATATGGTCTAATTGACTTAATACAGCAAAACAACAAACTTCTTCATATCAATATAATATCTAGCTTCAATCAGTAGCTATGGATCGCCAGGCTTTGGTGCACCTACTACTACCATCCTTGGCATTGTGTTCATGATACCAGTCGGGAATTTTTCAGCAGCAGAAGATTGCAGCTCAGGCCGAAACATGGAAGCCGAGTGCAACCCTGCCTGAAGGATCAAGGTTGTTTGACCAAGTGGCATCCCGGCAAAGAGCACAACAAGCTATGCTTGCACCGCCGAGGACATTTAATCTTGCTGGGTTCTGCAGAGCCGAATAAAGAGGTATCAGCAATACTCCGATAATTTACATGTATCAGCAACAACTGAGATTTTTTTTTTCTCTTTTGTCAGATTAGATTACCTGAGAGAAGAACCTCTCAAAAATCATTCTGTAGTGGTAGGCTATTTTCGAGGTAGGTATGTTATGTGGGCAAATTCGACTCGTGTTGGGCATCAATTTCTTCGTCGCCTAAAAATAAAGCATTTACAATTAGATGTATCAAGACAAACAGAGACAAACAGAGATGATACATGATTAGTAGCATGGGCCTTGAGTCCATCGATCCAACTGTACCCAACACCATCACTGAATTGCTCTTTATGCCTATAAAGAATATGATGTAGATCAACAAATAGACCATGTTAATTGGCCTGCTTTTTGAATCAGATGAGCATGGGCTATGAGTTTTATAATAGATAATGGATATGCACCTATAGCACCACTAATTGAGCCTATTTTTTCTGAATCCTAGACCAAATATTAGCCGATTAAGCTAATTATAAGAACTAAAAAACAACATAAATTAACATTAAAAAGAATATTATTCAAGGCTATTAAAGTTGTCTAATGTTCGATAAAATAAAGTAGTAATCTCTCTAACACAAAACAAATTTGAAAATGGAAGTACAATGAGAGGAATACCTATAACACAAACCAGTCGGATATGGGAGTTATGCGTTGTTGATGTAGCCGAAACGGAAGCTGGAGCGCACGGGAACAAGAACAAGGAAGGAAGCATTTGGAGCTTGAGCTTTTTTGGTTTGAGAAAGGCAAAACAGAAAAAACCCTAATAATGGCTTCTTCTCTTTTATCGAGGAGAGAGTTTCTGAAACAGTGAACTTCAATAGTTAAGATCAGCTCAAGAATCTCATATCTACAGCTATCAATTATAAACATAACTAAGCAAACTCAGGGATTTAGAATGATTGTTATCATTAAGATTCATGACCATAATGACAATATGTCACGCCCCAAATCCGAGATATAGGATCTCTAGAATTTCTAAGGGAATAACCTTCGGATCCACCACGTGGACGAGGATATCCATTCACAATACATAACCATTGTCCTGGTTAATCTGAGTCTAAAACCATAAATCAGCGGAAGTCTTAAGTAAATAAATCCTGTAGCTCAACTCATGTCTGTTACGCTTAACCCACATGAATAAAATTGAAGTCTAATCTATTACAAGTCCAAAGCCCAATCGGGGTCAAAATCAAGTCAATAAAAACCAAGTATAAACCATCATAATAATCAAGTATCTGAAAATAAATGAAATCTCCTCTCCAGACCGGCACCTCAAATGAACTGATCACCTGTTTCAATATAAGGGTCAGTCGAAGCCTTGTAGAGAAATCCAAAGAAGTTACAACAACTATTTTCATAGATGCATAACAACACAGGTTTAATTCATACAATTTCAATCAACAGATAATACCACAGTCACAATGTATTAGCATACTCGTCATCATATTAAATCACACATATTTAATAGGTATATCACATTCAACATTCTAATCTCATTACACTTGAAAATCACACAAGTAGTCATATAATATCACAACAATTGTTCACATGGTCCCACCATGATAAATCATAGGGCACACATGATCCCATCATGCATTCAAACCCAATCCACATAGTCCCACTATGCATCAAAACATAACACACATGATCCATGTAACAACACGAAAAATTGAAATAGAAAAATTATTTTTATATAAGGGTATAATAGTAATTTAGTAGGATAAACTATATCCTTAAACACTTATATAATAACTATATACTTACATTAATCTATATTATTTGGTGATCACACATTTAAACATAATGTATTGTTTAAAGCTTAATTAACTAAGTATTGGGCTTAATTATAAGGAATTGGGCTTATAAACTTTAACTGGGCTTAAGTAATTAAGTACCTTAATTAATTAATTAGCTTAATGGGCTTAAATTATTCTTAAGGCCCAAACCAACAAATAAGATTTAAAATATAATAAATTCGTTTTTATTTAATACCATCTAGAAAACTTAAGTTAGAATTTGATTAGGAGTCTCAAATAGCTTAAAAACAAACCATATTTTAAATAAGATAATTAAAGACTAGTTAACTAAGACTAGGATAATAATCAAGGGCTCAGATTACGTAGGAACATCTAATCTACTTTAAATGGCTAGGATTAATTAAAACAATTAAAAACAGTCTTAAACTAACAAGGATTAAGATTAGATAAGGTAATCCTATTAAGATTAAAACACTTAGATTAATCTAATGGTTAGGATTTAAAAGGAAGAGATATTAAATCTGATTAGGATTAAGGTTAAACAATACCAATAATTAATTCATCTAGAAGCTTAGAAATTAAAAGGAAAAAAGAGTTAAAATCTAAATAGGATTAAAATAGGATAGAATCAAGGATTAGTTCATCTAGAACTAGGACACTTTAATCTAAAGGCTAGCATTAAACAAATCTAATCTAAGGGTTGTAAACTAAAATACAATCCAACTTAGATAATAACTCCTAGACTAAATTGGAAACTTATAAAAACACCAAGGGATGGATGTTTGGATCATATTCCAAAAGACAGAGAGAGAGAAGAATATTGCTGGATTTAGGAGCTAAGGAAGAAGAAGAAGTTTAGATTTTGAATTAAGAAGAGGAAGAAAAAGATTCAGCAAGCAAACCCAAGGTAAGTAACCAGATTAAACTCTATTTTCGAGGTGAACTAGGTGTCTAGGTCATATTCAATGAGTATGACATAGCACAACCTCAAAATCTTCAACTTCTATGCATTTCTACATAGGCCATAATCTGGAAACTTATCCAGATCTGAACTTTCGATTACCGCACCTAAGTATATATTTATATAATTTATTTTATCTTGTTCTAAGATGCCCCTATTCGTTAGAAACACAACAAAATAAGTTTGAACTGATTCGATTGAGAATTGACTAAGTTATGATTTATTTTCTGACCCTGTGTCAATATTAGAAACCTGTAAACTTCTGTGTTCATCGATTAAATAGCCTATTCTAACAATTTTATTTATTTTATTTGATATTTTTCTTATATTCCTCTTTGAGTTATGATTCTAACAAAACAAGTTTAAGGCGATTCTTATGTTCACACTAAGTTATGATCAAATTACCGATGACACGTCAAAACTGTAAACACACTGGAAAACACACCGTGAACCAACTCGGCGAGCTGAGAACACGCCAAGCCTGTTTATCTGACAGCAACCCAGAAACCCTCTAAAAACACTAATAAAACCCCCAAGTGCTCCGATTGTTATGAAACTTCACATACATGTTTATTTTGACCTCATTAGACTGATTTTGATGTTAGATTTGCTAAATTATAATCATTTCATTATACTTGCTTCTTTATGGACCCTTTGACAATGTTTGGTGAACTTATGATATTTTGACATGCCTTGTATTAATTGTTTAATTATTTTCCAGCATGCTAGGTATACTTATTACACATTGTACACATCAATTGCATGCTTAGTTAATGTGTACCCTATCACTTGCACTTCTTATGCCTTAAG
>JAUPMG010082398.1:0-12811 GCA_031762675.1 Pachysandra terminalis | reverse complement strand
GTTTCTTCTCTAAGTTGTATAGAGCGGAACAAGATTTGAGTTTTGATTTGGAAAGGTTAGAAGGTCCTAGGTTGGATGTAGGGTCCGTTAAAGAATTAGAAAAAGATTTTCAGGAAGAGGAAGTTAGAAAAGCTGTGTGGGATATGGATAGGGATAAGGCCCTTGGGCCTGATGGGTTTTCTATGACTTTCTTTCAAGATTGTTGGGAAATCATCAAGGAAGATCTTATGAAAGTATTCACAGAATTTCAAAGTAGTGGGATCATTAATAAAGCCATAATGCCACATTTCTAGTATTGATTCCTAAAATCAAAGGAGCCACAAAAATTGGGATTTTAGGCCAATCAGTTTGGTTACCAATGTCTACAAAATCATTGCCAAAGTACTAGCAAACAGGTTGAAGGGTGTTATTGGTCAGGTGGTAGCAAAAAATCAGAGTGCATTTATTGAGGGTAGACAAATTGTGGATACCATCTTGATTGCAAATGAATGTGTAGAGGAAAAAATGAGGAAAAGGGAATCGGGGCTAGTGTTTAAAGTTGACCTAGAGAAGGCCTATGATAGGGTAGAATGGGAGTGTGTGGAGTCGATGTTAAGGTGGAAAGGATTTCCAGAAAAATGGTGTCGTTGGATTAAAGGGTGCATTAGAAATGTCAGTTTTTCTTTTTGCTTGAATGGGGATATTTCTAGTCAGGTGTCGTCATCTAGGGGGTTACATCAAGGAGATCCTCTATCTCCTTTCCTTTTCATTTTAGTTAGTGACATTTTTAATAGTCTACTTAGAATGGCGGAGAGATCAGGAAAAATTAGGGGTTTTGAAATTGGGAGGGATAAAGTGGCGTTGTCACACTTGCAATTTGCAGATGACACCATTATGTTTTTAGATCCGTCCAGGGACACTATTTTTTGGACTAAGTGTGTCCTTAGATGCTTCGAGATGATCTCAGGTTTGAAGGTGAATGTAAGGAAAAGTAGCTTGTTCGGAATAAACGTGGAGACGGAAGATTTGAAGAGTAGTGCAAAATTTTTGGGGTGTGGTTTGGGAGAATGGCCTATGAATTATTTGAGGATGTCACTTAATGGTAGCCACAAAGGGGCTCAGTTGTGGAATCCAATTATTGAGAAAATGGAGAAGAAGTTGAGTACATGGAAGATGAACTACATCTCTTTAGGGGGAGAATCACCTTGATTGAAGCTTCGCTTGGTAATCTACCATCCTACCTTATGTACCTTTTTAAAATGCCAAAATTTGTGTGTAACAAGATCAAAAAAATTCAGAGAGATTTCTTGTGGGATGGGGGTGGGAGAGGGGGGGAAAAAGAGAGACCACCTAGTTAGATGGGCAGATGTGTGTAGGCCTAAAGAAAAATGGGATCTAAACTTGGGGAACATTCAAAACAAGAACAATGCTTTGCTTGGAAAGTGGCTATGGAGATTCAGTGTGGAAAGAGAGACCTTGTGGAGATCCATCATTGCTAGTAAATATGGAACTCATGAGAATGGTTGGGATATTAATCAAATGGCTACAATCCGATCAGGTAGTATCTAGAAGGAAATTGCTGGACTGTTTCATATCTTCTGTAAGTTTGTGAGATTTTCTATTGAGTCGGGCACATCTATTCGTTTTTTGTTGGATCCTTGGTGGGGGACTTTACTTTAGTTTCTAAATGCCCAAAAATCTTCTGTATTTCTGTCCACAAAGAGTCTCTAGTTTCCGATGTCCTTAGCTGGTCAATTTCGGGCCTTTATTGGAATCTTCCGTTTATTCGTGACCCTAGGCCAGTTGACTTGGAAGAGTTAGCATCCCCTATTTTATATTCTTAGAAATGTGGTTATTGATGAAACCTTTAAAGATTCTAAAGTGTGGTGTCTTGAGCCTTGTGGGAGTTTTTCTAATAAGTCTTTCAGATCTATTCTTGGTGATGACCAATTTCTTGCACCTCCTAAGTTCTCCACGTCTCTATTGTGGAATGCTAAAGACCCTAATAGGTCAAAGCTTTTATGTGGACTACCTTGCTCTATCGGATCAATACTGCAGATATGGTACAAAAGAGGAGACCGGCTTTGTCTCCTCAGGGGTGTCTAATGTGTTTGAGTATGGGAGAAACAATGGACCATCTCTTTATCGGGTGCTGGTGGGCGAGACAGATTTGGAGATTCTTTATCAAGCTCGTGGGAGTTGATTGGGTGGAAACACATTCGGTCTTGGACATGCTTGATCAGTGGGTTTTTCCCTCACTTGGGAAAAGAGGACAGATTATGTACAGGACTGTGTATTTCGCCACTTTGTGGAGTATCTGGGGAGAGAGGAACATGAGAATCTTTGAAGATAAGAATCGAAGCTTGACGGCAATCATTGAAGCTATTCTTAATCTAGTGGCATCATGGGTTAGCATTTTGCCGGAGTTCAAAGAATTCAACCAGAGTGATCTTATTAGATGCTGAGAAACTGTGATTTTTATGTAGACCAGGAATTTGGGTCTCGGTCTTGGGGGGAGTGGTTTTTGTAGATTATTGTTACTTTTTTTTCTGTACTCTTGTACTCTTTTGTTTTTTTTTTTTTTTTTTTTCTGGTCTCCCCTCTTCGGGGAACCTTTTATGTCTTGCTCTTTTTCTAATAAATTCATCGTT
Source organism: Pachysandra terminalis (assembly GCA_031762675.1). Taxonomy (NCBI): domain Eukaryota; kingdom Viridiplantae; phylum Streptophyta; class Magnoliopsida; order Buxales; family Buxaceae; genus Pachysandra; species Pachysandra terminalis. The sequence continues at coordinate 10,181 of JAUPMG010082398.1, read as the reverse complement.
ACTGATAAAAAAAAAATGTGTATAACTTAATGCTAAATTGGGTGTAACCTCGTGCTAAAATGAGTGTAATCTTGTGCTAAAATATGTGTAACTTAGTGCTTAAATGTGTGTAACCTAGTGCTAAAATGTGTATAATCTAGTGTTAAAATATATATAACCTAAGGTAAAAATGTGTGTAACCTAAAGTATTAAAGGGTGCAACCTAGTGCTATAGTGTGTTACCTAGTTATAAAATGTGTGTATCCTACTGCTAAAATGTGTGTAACCTTGTGCTAAATTGTGTGTAACCTAAGGCATTAAAAGGTGCAACCTGGTGCTAAAATTGGTGTAACCTAAGGCTGAAATGTGTGTAACCTAGTGCTAAAATGGGTGTAACCTTGTGCTATTTAAGGTGTATCCTAGTGCTATAATAGGTGTAACCTAGTGCTATTTGAGATGTAACCTTGTTCTATTTAAGGTGTCACCTTGTGCTATAATGGGTGTAACCTAAGGCTATTTAAGGTATAACCTAGTGCTAAAATGGGTGTAACCTAGTGCTATAATTGGTGTAACTTAATGCTATAACGAGTGTAACCTAATGCCATAATTGGTCTAACCTAGTGCTAAAATGTGTGTAACTTAGTGTTCTAATGGGTGTAACCTAGTGATAGTTAAGTTGTAACCTTGTGCAGTAATGGGTGTAACCTAATGCTATAATGGGTGTAACTAGTTTACTCTAGAACTATTAGGCATTGCGTTAAAAAAATTTATAATGCCCAATTTACTAGCGATTCTTTAAAGCTGATATGTTAAAATGTTTGCAGGGTGGGTTTAAAAACAATGGGGGATAGCTCTAAATAGTGAAGCAAAGGATTTGCTTTTCTAGTTAATTTCAATGAAGATGTGCTCGAACTTTGGGCCAAATTGTATGGTTTTAGCTCTGATAGTGACTATCGGGAGGCGGAGGAAACAATCATCAAAGAAGTCAAGGCCGAAGAAGATAATGACATATGTGATGGTATGAGTCTGGAATACATACATACAATGCAATTCAGTTCTTTCAATGAAGGGGTTTCATTTTATAACTTATGCAAAGGAAATGGACTTTAGTGTTCGAAGGGATGCCCAAAATTAGTATAAGGATAAACTCCGGGAACAAATGCTTGTTTATTCAAAAGCTACTGAGCGACTAAGGAAGCACAAGGAAAGGGAGCATAGGCAACGTGAAAAACGACCTTTGACAAGGTGCAACTGCCATGTTGCATTCCGTATTATACATGATTTGAAGTTGGAGAGATGGATAGTGAAGGAGTTCAAAGTAGAACATAATCATCCCCTTGAACACTGTCACCATGTGACTTTTCTCATGTCACATAGGAATGTGAGTGATCCATATGCAAATGAGGTTGTCGGGCTACAAAAGGCTAGGATTAAGAATTTTCAAGTGATAAACATAATAGTTGAAAAGGTTAGAAGATATGATAAGGTGGGTTTCAAAGAGAAAGATATACAAAATTTTATCGATTCACGTCGCAAGGATTCTATAAAGGATGACAATACTGAAACGGTAGTTGAATACATGGAGAACAAGATATTGGAGGATCATGACTCCTATTACCAGTATCAGGTTGATAGTCTCAACCTTTTGTTGCTTGTTCATGGACGATTCCCTATCACACATAGATTATAACAATTTTGGAGACGTCGTTTGCTTTGACTCAACTTACCGGAGCAATTGTTTTCTTATGCCTCTAGTCATATTCATTTGCGTCAACAACCACAATCAAACGATTGCATTTAGATGCACTTTGTTGGGTTACGAGACAATTCAATCATAGACTTAGGCATTGCAGACCTTCCTTGATTGTATAAAAGAAAAAAAGGACCGATGTCAGTTATTATCAATGGTGACGAGTCTGTGCGTAAGGTTATTGTTGCTGTCATACCAAGGACTCCTCATCGACTTTGTGCATGACAACAGAATAGAAATGTTGCATCCAACATCTCGAAGCCCCATCTCATGTATGATGGTGATTGTTGCATGTATATGGATGAGACTCCCAAACAATTTGAGAGTGCATGGGTCTTAATACTCAATAAGTATGGCCTCCATGAAAATAGATAGATATCTAAGGTCTATTAAAGAAGATCTATGTGGGTAGAGGCATATTTGAGGGGCGCATTTTTTGCGAGAGGAGGACCACACAACGGTGTGAAAGCATACATTCCTATGCAAACCGCTTCTTAGAGGTCAATATGTCACTGAATCAGTTTGTTAGAAGCTACGAGAGAGCAATTGGTAAATGGTGGCATTGGGACGCTAAGGCTGAGTTTCAAAACGAATTACACCAAGGCTGTGGTAAATGGTTGTACTTCAAAACTTATTTGAAACACGTTGCATCAATTTAAACAAAGGAAGCATTTCGATTATATCAAGATGAAGTGAAGTTTGACGTTCAACACTTTGTGGTGAACATAAAAAAACATGATTCTTCTCGACGTACCTGCATGGTGTTCGAATTCAGACATCCCGGCGTTAATGGAACGTTATTTACGATAACATGGAACACAACATCAATTGTTGTTACTTATATTTTAAGAAGATTGGCTTTCCATGTTGGCACATAACTATCATTCTAAATATGGAAAATCTTCTCGAACTACCAAAGTTACATCACAAAAAGATGGACTCCCTTTGCAAGGGCGTGTAATAACTCAGTGGTTGTTATGAGACCCGTGATGCATCTTCCGAGGTGGCTTGCGTGATACGTTATAAAGAGCTTACTCATAGATATAAGCTTCTATGCTACATGGCTTCCAAGTCCTTTGCTAGTTACAAGATCACAATGAGCGCCTTAGCGAGCCTAACAAAACGTGTTGAGAAGCAAACAAGTAATTGTGGTGAAGGTCTGGCCCAAGTTGAAAATAAGTGGCATCTAGACAAGGCTAGTGACCAAGGCTTTAATAATCAAGATCGATGTAAAAGGTCAAAGGCATTATACGTGACCCCCTCATGAAAAATACCAAGGGCAACCCAAGTAACAAGAGGGCATTACACCATTAGGAGAAAAAAATGAGAAGTTGAGAACACTGCCATCAACAAGGCCATACCAAGGGTACTTGTGCACTCCTAATATTAGTCTCTTATGGTGATTATTAGTAATATGATTTGATATTTTTCTATGTAACATTTCTCATTTTGTAGGATCATCGACACGGTTAGATGAGCAGAGCAATCCAAATGAAGATTTTGGGTTTAGATCTCCATTACATGAGCAAAGTATTCCAATTGAGGCTTCAAAAAATGTTCTGAAAAAGCCCATCGGTGATATGCTCTCTACAAGTGTTATTGAAAAGGACTCACCTTTACCAGCTTCCACGGGTTATAGTTACCACAACTTTTTTAAGTCGGTTCATTCTTTGAATGATTGGTTCACGGACACATCAGATAGTGCTGGATAGAATGAACAGGTAATAATTATCCTTATTAAAACCTTCACATATGTTCACTAAAACATAAACATGAATCTATCAGAATTATCTTTTCATGGTAAAAGTTCATATAAGATAGTGCAATATGGTATTGATTTCAATCTTTTCTAATACTTCAATTCTATACTATCACATTCAACATGGATTGAACTCTTTCAGCTTTATTGTCTTATCCTAAAGGCTCGTAAATTTAAATTAAAAAAGTCAAATAGTCCCCTTCGATTAATCGAAGAATTTTCTTTGGTTAACCGAAACACTTGGGAACACCTCCTAGGGTGAACCGAATGATACTTCAGTTGAATCGGGGTTGTACTCTGTTAACTGAAGAATAGAAACGCTTAACAGAGTCCCCAAACCTGTGAAATAATGTCTCTGTTTTTTTGACCGAAGGTCCTTCGGTTTGTGGTCAACTAACCGAAGCCCTTTGGTCTATTTTGCCAAAGAAGTGATACTTTAGCCGAAATGAAGAAAAATACGCCAATGTGCTTATCTTGAAATATTTGCCGAGGTTCAAAAGCTCCAAAGAATGAGATGGTGCTTACTTCGAAATATTTACCGAAGTTCAAAAGCTCCAAAGAATGAGATATGTAAGAGAATGCAAGAAAGTATAAGATGAAAAGAGAGGATGATCAGCAAATAATGAGCTGCGAGACGAGCATGTCTCTTCCGACACATAGATAAAGGAAGAATGAGCAACGCCATCATATCACTTGCATCGGCATTACTTCGACTTCTACATAGGTATTTGGGATGACCTCATGGTAATAAAGGCACCCCACAATTAATTAAAAATTTAAATATAATGAGAACTTTGAAAAAAGTTGACTTATGGTATTTCCTCCCAAAAATGACCTTGGCACTTTGCCTCCCAGCGTTCTGTAATGCCAACGGCAAAAGGGGGTTTAATGTTGATGATCATTTTTGTCAAGAATGACATGTCAACATAATGAGGTGAGATGGTGGGTCCCAAGCCATGTTATTACCTATTGGACTGTTAAGTTGGCATAGACCCGAGATTTGAGATACTAACAACCTTTGTTAATTTTGCCGAACCGGATTCGCCGGGCATTCCCAACGAACAAACTGAGACTTTGACGAGCCCATTTGGTATACTAGATGCAGGAACAAATGCCATGAGAGGAGCCGGGATGGGCACTTTTCCCAAAAGAGTTACAATAAGGGAAAGAACAAACCTCCCCACAAACATCAAACCCTTGGCCCGGCAAATGCCAAGGTCCTTGGCATGAGATTTGAGATGTTAGAGACCTTTCACAACTTGGTCAAACCGAATTTGTCGAGTGTCATTGACAAACCAAATTGAGACTTAGCTGAGCTATTTTTGACACTATGAAAAAGAGCCGGAATATGTCTTGATAAAGTTGTAAGATTGTATGGGGGTCTTGGCCAACCCAGGCATGCATAGGAGCTGCCTAGGTTATTCTTGCCAAGGCATTTTCAAACCTTGGCATGATGGAACTTGTCCGTGTCGGGGCCCTTTTTTGACAATTAAGAGGTCTGGAAAAGCCTGACATTTGCAAGAAGAAATCCCCAACATAGAATGAGATGACCAAACTGAGGATCGTGTCCTGCACGGCACGATCAAACTTATGAATAATTTGTTAAGTACTAATTAATTATGTATGTGATTTGCAGGAGCTTGCCAGAGAGGAGAACTTTGTCTTGGGCGAGAGCCCGTCAGGAGGGGTTTATGGTGTCCTTAAGGTGTGGCGGATATGAGTACGGATATCAGTGACGGCCAAGCGACCTCGGCACACCGACTTGCGATTTGACAAAGTCGAGTGATGACGAGATACGCCTTTTGAGTTGTCATAAGTGAGTTACCATAAATAGAGAGTAGTTAATTGACCATTAGAGTACTAATTAACTCGATCGTTATGCATTAAAGTAGGGAGTTACCATGTTAATGGTGAGTTAATGGGTTGTGGTTACAAGTAAGAGGGATGGTGACAAGTGTCACCATCCTAGAAATTCTCTTGGGCTATATAAAAGTCTAGAAGGGATAAGCCAAAAGGAGAGAAGGGGTTGGAGGAGAAGACTGGTCATTTCCCTTGACACTCCACACTTAGCTTCAGACTTAAGAGATCTCTACAGAGATTCTCCGGCATACTTGAGCGAGATCCTTCGACATATTTAGAGATTCTTCAGCATACTTACAGATTCTTCAGCATAGTGGAGATATAAAGAGATAGAGTAGTCGAGAGGACTTAGAAAGCAACTTTTAAGGCGGTATCAATCCAGACTTGAGTATCTCCCTTCCTCAGATCGTAGTCGTAACCTACCTTCTACACCTTCTCGACCTGCTCTCCCATTCTCGATAGAAACAACGTCTCGAAAATAACCGTGTCATTACAATTTAAGCTCGAGTCGATTCGAATTACCTTGACCCTAAGACACGTGAGAAAACACGCGAATATCTTCCATGCACGTGGATAGTGTTCACCAAAATCTTACCTACAATATTAGAAACCACATTTCATTGTTTTTTAGTCTTTATCCAACTTAGATTAAAGAACGATAAATACTCGGTTATTAACTTATCTAAAAATAGCCTGGTAATATAGTGGATATATATTAAGAGACCTAAAATGAACAAGTGTGGTCCACTTTCCTACTCTTCAATGGGTGAAAATTCGTGGAAAGCGAGAAAGTATGTGAGAAGAAACCATTCTCATCAATAAAATAGTAGACTAGACCATAGATGGCCATCTTCTCTCCACTACTAGCGGTCTTGCAGCCAAGGAAGACAGCAGAAGTGAAGATTCAAGAAGAAAAGAGTGGCGGATGAATTTCTATTATAGCTAATGCAGACAATGGGAGTGAAGATTCAAGAAGAATAGAGTGACGGATGAATTTCTATTATAGCTAATCCACCTGCAGGAATGTTTCAAGTATTTTAATATTTGAACCTTATGGCGGACCTTGGGTCCTATTAGACCTTAGACCCCGGCTCTCCCATAAAGTTTGTAACAGCTCTCCCATAAAGTTTGTAACAACGAGAGTTCAAGTTGGCTGAAAGCATGCAACATGGCAATTGATTGGTCTCGGCATGCCCTTTGCAAGGTGCTATGATGTACTCAAATTTTGCAAAAAAAATAAATCTTACTTTATCATTGGTGGTCCTTACCAAAAAAAAAAAAAAAAAGACTATTTCAAACAAAACTATATATATATATATATAGTAAGGTTATTTGACAATTAAGAAATGGCAAAAAAAATTAATTAATTAAAGGCCTTTCGCTGTCGGATTTATGCGAGACCCTGCCATAAGGTTCATTTGATCAACTCCTTTGCTTGTCTTTTATCAACACCAACAATTGGCACTTAGCTCTCACAACTCAATTAATTTTGTTGAAACAAATGACTCAAACAAGTTATCTTTTTATGAAGAGATTTGATCTACTATCTTCTTCAAGGTAGATCTTGAAGACCAATTTACAAGAGACCAAACAGCCCAAAGAAATTACCAAGCAAGGATAACAAATCATCAAAATCCAGATTACTCACTGGAAAGGTGTTTAACTCTTTAAAAAAGTTGGTTTACTGGCACAATGAGAAAGTTGTTAGCATCAATAACGAGAAGATTATCGCATATTATGCATGCCAATCCCTTGAAGATACATATGCTCAATCAAGAATTATTCACCTCGATTAGTCATTCAAAACTTGCAAAAGGAGAAAGCTCTGTTGATGATTATATACATCATTTCAAGACTGTTTAGAGAACCATAATATAGAAGATCCAAAATAAAAAGAAAACAAGAATTTTACACAACTATGTATATGCAAATAGTCTCCAGACACCAAGTCAAAAAGTAGAGCCAAAAATTAGGATATGACACGAGATGGAGCAGAATGTGGGTTTAAATGGCTGAAAAGGATTGATTTTCTTTCTATCTTTTTATTTCTAATCAATGGCTATGATGAGGAAACCAACAGATACATACATGAGGAATACAGGATAGAGTGCAAGGGCTTTTCTCCTTGGGTTGACAGCTGAACTCATGAATGGATATGCAGCCCAAGAGCTCCACGCCAATGTCACACTCACCACAATCAGCTTCACTATGACATTGTCTTTCAACATGCAGATCATGGCTCCAATGTCTAGAGGGAACAGACAGTAGCCAAGAAGGCTGAGAGATTGAAAGAAGATTATGTGGCCACCCTGTGACAATGAATCATATAGAAAGTCACCTATAAGTGAGAGAGAGAGAAATGAATCATACAGAAAGTCAACTAAAAATATGTGTGTGTGTCTCTGTGTGTGTGTGAGAGAGAGAGAGAGAGAGAGAGAGGGGGACGGCTACTTACCAGGAGCAACACATTCAGTGTTAGAATGATAGCACCTGCTGCAAGTAGTGCAAATGCAACAGCAAAAACCTCCGACTGGGTGGTCAAAAGCAAGAACAATGTTTAGTGGAGGTGCAAAACAATATATGAATAGTATTAAGCAGTTCTCAATTGAAAAATATATTTTACTGAAGTAGTGTTTTTTTATTGGTACTTTATTCAAGTAGAGTATTATGGTCATTGATTAAAAGAATGATGTGAAAGCATCTAAAAGTGTGCTAACTGATAATTCAATTGTCCAAGCAAGAAGATCCACGTGTTCCACATGCCAAAATGATTAAAATGTAGGTCAGGTGTGGTACCTAATGGGATAGCAAACATAAAATAAGTAAAAAATAGATCAATTTTTACATGTGAAAACCATAGTGCAGAAACACAAACTAGATAGGTAAATGTCCAAGACTACATAGTAGATAGTACCTACTGTCTTAAAATTTCCATCTGGAATTAAGACCATAAACTAAAGGAATTTTCCCTGTATTGAAAGGGAGGAATCAAGAAGATTTTTTCAAGATCGAGCAAATTACCCAGCTCATATAAGATTTCCACAACTTTTTAGCCATCAATTCATAATGTAAATTTTGATCGCAACAGTTTCAAATGAGTAACTATAAGGACACTGATAACTAGTGCCCCTTCCATGTCTAGGAGCATCAAAATGGTTGACAAACCTTGAAACATTAAACTTAATTAAGAGACATCAGTTTAAAACATAAAAGTAAATAATAAGTTTTAGTCTCTGTTTTGTAGAGAGAATCCTACTTTTTACATGAGGCACCTCATGCAAACCTCACACTTAAGCCTCAAAGCATTTACTTGAGACTTTTAAATGATTTTAGTCTGTTTTGTACAGCGAATCCTAATTTTACATGAGGTATGAGCCTCATGCAAGCCTCACACTTGAGCCTCAAGACATTTTACTTGAGACTTTCTCCTCAAGGAGAGTCTCAAAGCATAACTGCATAAGCCTCATGCTTTTGAAAAAACACGGTTTTTTTATTATAACTGATGAATTATATATAAAAATAAAGAGCAGGGAGCAGAAAAACAGACACCAAAGCTAGAGAGACTAATCTCAAGCCCTAGGCAAAGGAAAGCAAAAATACATAAAAATATCCCACCCAATAACCCGACACCTAACATATGTACACCACCCCATGCACTAACACTAGAGATCAGTTCTCCTACATCATCTCCAAAGGCGAAACGCCCTCAAACATAACACTCCTCCCCAATCCTCTCCTAGCCATCTTGGCCGCCAAATTAGCCCCCCAAGACACGAGATGGAACGAGAATTCCAATCCTTACTCGGAGACCAAGCTAGACGAACAAGATGAGTAAATCTCCAAGCACACTGCTCCCACCTCTTTATCCAGTCGATAATAGAGGATGACGAACTCTCCACAATCACATCCCGAAAACCATGCGTCCTAGCGAACCTCAAGCCCACCACTAAGGCCACCAAGGATGCCCTCACCAGATCACCACCACTGCCCAGGCCAGAGAAGGCAAACAGAAAGGCCACCTCACTATCTCTAAACACACCACCAACCCCAGAAGGCCCAAAAGAGTCCAAGGAGCAACCGACAATGTTGAGCTTCACCCATCCAGCCTCTGGGGGCCACCAGGCAAAAAGCATCGACAAGGGACAGCTACCGCTCACTGATATTGTATACCACTCTCTCCGAATATCTGCCGCCGTAATACCAACAAATTAAGTCTTCACTGAGGCCCGCGAAGTAACTAACACCGAAATACCCTCAATCAAAATCAAAGTCGAGGACGAAGAATCCCGGAAAATCCTCAGGTTACGCTCCCTCCAAATGTGCCATAAAATAGCCTGAAACACCTAGCACGGATTGGCTCTATGGATTTGACAATGGATTGGGTGCGATTGCATGACCTTCCTATCCGAGGATGGTAGCACTAAAGGGATAAGTTCAAGCATAGCGGATTGGAATGGACTGAAGGGTAACAGCAAGGCAAGAGCTTTGAATGAAGAGATTGAAATGGAAGCCTGTTTATAGTAAGGGAAAGGCGAAGACGACCACTATTCTAAATTGAGTAAGGCTATTGGATTATCTCAACGAAAAAGAGTCCGAACTGAATCGTAGGTTTGGAACCCTTTATCATCAGAGGATAAAAAATACGTCCCCTCTCTGCCAAACCCGGTAATCTCCACTGGGCAAGCAACTGGCAAAGCATAACCCACATTCTCCCGATACCAAGGATTTAAATCTCGGAACCGAGGATCGGATCGGAACCGGCCGATACCGGTACGGACCAGCTGGACCGGCCGGTATCGGCCGGTCCGAATGCGGTACCATGTTTCCGGACCG
>JAUPMG010082377.1:0-12812 GCA_031762675.1 Pachysandra terminalis | reverse complement strand
TATATAGTCCCCCATGGGACACCAGAGTCTTAACTCTCATTTGGGTCTCATCCTAGACCCCAAGTATCCTCACATTTTCCCACTCGTCCCTCTTTAAGGATCTAGGGGTAATATGTGGTCCAAGTCCTCACAAGGACTGTTTATGCATACATGGCCATTAGATGCATGATATTAAGCAAACAACTAAATGAATGCATCAAAATCATTTAACATTTCTACAATGCTTCAATCGTAAAGTAAGTATGAGAGGGAAGCATGTAATGTGGGTTTCACAGTCATATAGTGATATGTAGTGAAAGCATATAACATTAATCACTCAACATGCCTCATTCATGTAACATATATGAAATGGAAGCACATAGAATTAGTCACATAATCCTCAAGTGAAACATGACGAAATTCACACTAGATCTCCTCCTAAATTCTCAGTCAAATGCCTGCCTCGACGGGTCCCGTCGGTGGCTGATGTACCCACCGACTAGAGCTTAAATTGCGCTGTCGGTGAGTCCTTCAGCGGACTGACGCACTCACCGATGCCTGTCGGCGAGTGTAGTCGGTTCCACCGGCGACTCGCCGACCCCCTAATTCCAAATTCATAACTTCATCGGTGGGTCCCATCGGTCTCACCGATGACTCACCGACAGCCAACACCAAAAATCCCACTCCCTGTCGGCGAGTCCCTCGGTGGGCCAATGTACTCATCGACAGGGACCTCTCTGTAATTCTTATGGTCGGCGGGTTCGTCGATCTCGCTGACCACCCACCGAAAAGACACCCAATAACTCCTCATCAGTCTCACGCTCGGTGGGTGTGTTTTCACCCACCGGCCTCCGTCGGGGGGTTCGTCGGTGCACCGACGCACTCGCCGACAGACGCGATTCTGGGTTTTCTTGCCAAGAATCGCACCTGTCCGAATTCTAAGTCAAAATCACCTATGGTTCTTAATTTTTTTTTGGGCAAAATAGGTTCGAAAATACAAGTTTAACATAATGAATCATCACATATGCTAATCTCAAACAATCATGAACATCTAATATAAAAATCAAAGAGAAACACATCTCAAATACACATTTCAGCAAGTTTGACCCAGGTTGAGCATGAAATCCATTCTCATTCAATCACACGTTCAACAAATCAACAGATAAACATGAAGAACATTCATATAACATATAATCTTCAACGATTTCACACATTCAAGGAAAATACACACAAAATCCCAAGATAAAACACCATAAATGCACACAATGCACTTACTTTGCACACCCAACACTGGATGCACGAAAATTGGTGGAGATGGTTTCCTTGTTCAAGACTCTTTTTCTTTCCTTGTTCCTCCTTGGAGCTCTCCAACAAGCATCTCCAACAAAACACAATACAACAATGAGTCTAGGGTTTAGGCCTAAACCCTATTCTCTAAAGAGGGTAAAGGATCTCAACCCTCCACTAACCGCTTGGATGGGAGAGGTAATCTCAACCATCCAAGCTCTTTAAAGAGAGAGGGTTAGGGTGTAGGGCAAGGAACACACAATAAGTGTCCTCAAGAGCTGGCTGCATGAATTGCCAAAATGCCCTCAAGAGTGCAGAAATTACAGAAACGCCCCAAAATAGATGAAATAGCAAATCTGAGGGGCGTTACAACCTACCCCCCTAAAAAGGATTTCGGCCTTGAAATCAATATACATGATCCTTGAAGAGGTACGGATACTCCCGGCGGATGAGCTCCTCAAGCTCCCACGTGGCATCTGATTCGCCATGGTGGCTCCACTGAATCTTCAACATCGGGGTCACTTTGGTGCCCAAAACTCTATCCTTGCGATCCAAAATCTTCACCAGGGCCTCTTCATAAGAAGTGTCCTCGCGAATGGAAATGGTCTGCCAATCAATGGTGCTCGAAGGGTCGGGGTAATACTTCCGTAGCATAGACACGTGGAAGACATTGTGAACTTGCGACAAGTCCGGCGGTAGATGTAGTCTGTAGGCGAGTTCCCCCACTCTCTTGGTAATCTCGAATGGTCCCACGTATCTCGGTGTTAACTTACCCTTCTTCCCGAGTCGGAATACTCCTCTCATTGGCAAAGCCTTGAGGAATACCCAATCTCCCACTTCAAACTCTAGCTTGTGTCTCCTGGTGTCGGCGTAACTCTTGTACCGGCTTTGTGCTGTGAGAAGCCTGTCTCTGATGACCTTGATCTTCTCTGTCGTCTCAAGAATGACGTCCGGTCCCTTATCCACCGATTCTCCTCCCTCGTTCCAACACAAGGGCGATCTGCAGGGTCATTCGTACAAAGCTTCGAAGGGTGCCATGCCGATGCTAGCTTGGTAACTATTGTTCTAGGAGAACTCGACTAGCGGCAAGTGTTCGCTCCATGATCCTCCAAAGTCTAAGACACATGCTCTTAGCATGTCTTCAAGAATCTGGTTTACGCTCTCTGTCTGCCCATCTGTCTGGGGATGGTACGCCGTGCTGTAGTTCAATGTGGTGCCTAGCACCTTCTGTAGACTCTTCCAAAATCGAGATAAGAAATGAGAATCTCTGTATGACACGATAGTGATAGGTAATCTGTGAAGTCTCACGATCTCCCTGACGTACAACTTGGCTAAGTCTTCAGTAGTATCAGTGGTGTGGCATGGAATGAAGTGTGCAGATTTGGTGAGGCGGTCGACGATGACCCATAGCATGTCGTGACTCAACCGTGTTTGCGGCAATCCAACAATAAAATTCATTGAAATGTGCTCTCATTTCCAGTCTCCAATCGGCAAATGCTGAAGTGTACCTCCTGGCTTCTTGTGTTCCGCTTTGAGTTGCTGACATACGACACAACAAGCTGTGAATTTGGTGATGTCCGCTTTCATCTTCTTCCACCAGTAGTATCTCTTCAGGTCTTTGTACATCTTGGTGTTGCCCAGGTGTATTGAGTTCCGCAATCTGTGAGCCTCTCTCAAGATCTCGTTCTTCAAATCATCGTTGTCGAGTACACATAATCTGCCTTGCATTCTGACACTGCCATCTCTTCAATGGACCAATCCGGTTTGTGCTCGTCGTGGGCCAAGCCTTGCAACCACTCGTCGTTCTTCTGTGCTTCCACGATCCTATCTTTCAAACTTGGCTGGACGATAAGGGTGAACAGCCTAGCTCTGCCTTGGCGAATATCCACTCTAACTCCCACGTCTGATAGTGCTTCAAGGAGACTCCGTTCTTGGACTAGAAGATGTTCAAGACTCCTTGGTTTCCTATTGAGAGAGTCGGCCACTACGTTCGCCTTCCCCGGGTGATATTGTAGAGTGAAGTCGTAGTCGTTCACCAATTCCATCCATCGGCGCTGCCTCAAGTTCAGTTCTTTTTGCGAGAAAAGGTACTTCAAGCTCTTGTGGTCGAAAAGACTTCAAACGTCTCACCGTACAAGTGGTGCCTCCAAATCTTGAGTGCAAAGGCAACTGCAGCAAGCTCTAGGTCATGGGTCGGATAGTTATTCTCGTGAATCGTCAACTGTTGGGAAGCATATGCCACAAATTTCCGATCTTGCATAAGCACACAACCTAAACCCAAGAGTGAGGCGTCGGCGTAGATCTCAAAAGGAACTCCACTCCGCGGAAGTGTCAAAACTGGGGTGGTAGTCAATCTCTTCTTCAGTTCTAGGAAAGCCTCCTCACACTCCTCTGTCCATTGGTAACTAACATCCTTCCTGGTAAGGCGGGTGAGAGGTACTACAATACGAGAGAAACCCTCAATGAAACGACAATAATAGCCTGCGAGTCCCAAGAAGCTGCAGACTTCTGTCACGTTCCTTGGTCTCTCCTAATCCATCACTGCTTCCATTTTAGGAGGGTCCACTGATAGGCCTTCCTTGGAGACAACATGTCCCAAAAATTTCACTCCGTTTTGTCAGAAGTCACACTTGCTAAACATGGCGTACAACTGATTGTCTTCCAAAGTCTGTAAGGTAATCCGGAGATGATCCTCATGTTCTTCCGAAGTCTTCGAGTAGATGAGGATGTCGTCAACAAAAACTACGATGAACTAGTCCAAGTAAGGTCGGAACACTAGATGCATCAAGTCCATGAACGCGACCGGGGCTTTCGTCAAACCGAATGGCATGACAACAAACTCAAAGTGTCCGTAGCGAGTCCTGAAAGCAGACTTCGGGATGTCGCTCTCCTTGATCCGAAGCTGATGGTAGCCCATCCTCAAGTCAATCTTGGAGAAGTATCTGGCTCCCTTGAGCTAATCAAACAGTTCTTCAATCCTTGGCAATGGGTACTTGATAGTGATTTGATTCAGTCGATGATAATCCATGCATAGTCTCGAAGTCCCGTCTTTCTTCTTAACAAAAAGAACTGAGGCTCCCCAAGGTGACGAATTAGGGCGTATGAATCCCAATCGTAGCAACTCTTCGAACTGCAACTTGTGTTCCCTCAACTCGGTTGGTGCCATTTTGTAGGCAGGCAAAGCAATAGGGTTTGCACCCAACACTAGGTTGATGGAAAACTCCACTTCCCTCCTAGGCAGCAAACCTGGGATGTCCTGAAAGACATTCCCAAACTAACAAACAACAGAGATACTCTCATATGCAAGTTTCCCTTCCATGGACCACAGGTCAAGCACGACTAATTGATCAGACAGATCAGGTCGAAGCCTCTTGATCCTTACAGACAGTCCTCTAGGAAACACAAGGGTTAACATTCTACTATAGCAATCAATCACAATACGGTATGCTGCTAACCAGTCCACACCCAAAATTACATCATATCTACTCATATTCAATACAATCAAATCAAACGGTGTTTCAGTCTCTCTCATGGAAACTGGACAAGACTTACACACCCTACTCAGAGATGTGGGACCTCCCATTAGACTCTCTAAGGTCAAACTAGGGTTCAATACACTAAATTTCACACCCAAAGTAGATACAAGGTCATGCGAAATGAATAAATGAGATGCACCCGTGTCAAATAATACAAGTGCATGAGTTGAGAAGAGTGGCAAAGTACCTTCAATCACTCCTCCCGACATCCTGGGTTCTTTCACCTCATCCTCAATAGGCACTGCCGGCGGAGCTACGGCATGAAGTCTACCCTGAGGGGCTGGTAGGTTCGCTGGGGCTGCTGCTGGGGCTGGCAAGGGGGCGCGATAGGTCCTGGCCCTCTTTGCTGGAACTGCTGTGGAGGCACTAGTCGATGCTGCTGTGGAGGTGGTCAAGCGAGGGCTGAGCGTAGTGCGGCCGTGGGATCATCTGTGGGGCCGTAAAAGGTCGTGGCGGGGGATCTTTGGTCCTGTCGTCTCGATCCTAGGCGGCTGGTGGCACGCCTTCTAAAAATGCCCAGTCTTGCCACAATTATAGCAATGCGGCGGGCGAGAGGGATCCGTGTATGATGACCGGTGTTGGCGCTCTGGCGTCTGGCTCCTCTCATCGCTCTTCTTTCGCTTGTCCTTCTTACTCCTTTTCTTGGGATGCACGGTTGCTCTGTTGCTTCTCCTTGTTCTGCTTCTTCTGCTGCTCACGAGCCTTTAAGAACTCGGCATTGTTCTTCTCCACCTTACGGGCCACATCCACCATTTCATTGTACTGAGTGAATGTCCGAGTGATCAGCTTTCCTTTGATGTTGCCCCGCAACCCATTCTCAAACAGGTCAGTCTTCTTATCTTCCGTATCTACATCGTAAGGGGTGAACTGCGACAACTCCGTGAACTTGGCCATAGACATGGCTCCTTGCTCCAACCTCAAAAACTCAATCTCCTTCTCTTTCCAAATGCTCAAAGGAAAGTACTTCTCCAAAAACACCTCCTTGAACCGGTCCCAGTAGACTTCCTCCTCCAATGTAGCCAAGGATGACTTCCACCATCGTCTAGCCTTTCCCTCTAACATGAATACTGCTAGACGAACCTTATCTACCTCGTCTCACTCAAGTGCCTCAAAAATATGCTCCAGGTGGTCCAACCACCTCTGAGCTTCTGACGGATCCGTAGTGCCCGAAAGCTCTGAAGATCCCAACCTCTTGAACCTCTCAAAGAGTTTTCCTGCTGAAATCTCCATAGGCGGGGGCGGAGGTGGAGGCGGATGCGTCTATTGGAACTGCCCTTGCCTCATCATCTTTGCCATGTCTTCAAGTGCACGGTAGACTCCTGCCTACTAAGGTTCCCGCTCCTCCGGGGTTCTTGAAGTGCCCTCACCGACTGCTCCTCCTCTTCTTCTTCCCACCATACAGAAACCACACAACGAGGTGAGAAGACAACTCGAGAATAAATCCATAATTATTCCCAACAACATGTGCAAGAGTCAAACACACCCAAAGCACATGAACAACCACAACATCATTAACTCTATCAACTCCAACTCTACACTACCACTCAGACTCCACTAAGAAACCATGCTCTGATACCACTTTGTCACGACCCGAATTCTAAAGCGCGTCTCACACTTGCGTGAGCGTGGCTTTAGAACTCCAAGCCGGACTCTCACCCACTACACTCCAAAGCATACTCAACGTGGGTGGAAAACCATGGTATATATATATATATATAACAGAGAATCCTACGTCAGATAGGATATGCAACGGAAAATAAAACATAGAACATGTATAAGTAAGTATAACATGTGTCTAAAACAACATCATAAATGTCTCCTTATGCCTCAAAATGGCCCAAGTAAGAAAGCAAGATAAACCCTTGACAAAAAGATAGGGGCATCCAAGAATAAGTATATAAACAGAAAATACAAGAGTCAACACGCTCCCATCCTCTCAATCTCCCAATACATACAGACCAATGAATGATAAACAAAAAGAATCTATAATACGCCTGTAGTCTCCTCGTAGCATTCAATAGCCTCGACCATAGTCCTCGTCTTGCCTAAAGTACTCCCCTGAAATGTTAGGAGCCAAAAGGCTTGAGCTACATGCCCAGTAAATACAATGTGCAGATAGAGTGTAATAACTAGGATGCTTGTGTATGCATGCAATGCCATGATCGATGTGAGGATTCATTCATTTATATGCAGTGACGTGAAAACTTCATAATTTGATCCAACAAATGGTCTAAGAAATCACATGGATGCAAATGCATGTCGTTGATATTGTGAAGTGACGTATGCCTACGATAGATCCGGACTGTACCACCATGTATCAATCCTCAGATACACGGCCCCTTTCAGGCTAAGGACACCTCGCCAATTCTGTGTACAACACAGTTTTAAGGGAATTGCGACCGGGAATTCATGCCTCGATTTTATTTTTATCGGGGACACACCATCTCAATAGGATAGTCCAAGGGTATCATCTTCGTGAACCTCCCTCCATGGCACAGTACCCATTCACATCTATCAATCGAATTTACCCTCTATATATAAATATATATATATATATATATAGGTATCCGTGGGCTCTTGAGGTAGCTAATCCCTCACCCTTAAATCAACTTGGATTTATAACATATATAGTCCCCCATGGGACACCAGAGTCTTAACTCTCATTTGGGTCTCATCCTAGACCCCAAGTATCCTCACATTTTCCCACTCGTCCCTCTTTAAGGATCTAGGGGTAATATGTGGTCCAAGTCCTCACAAGGACTGTTTATGCATACATGGCCATTAGATGCATGATATTAAGCAAACAACTAAATGAATGCATCAAAATCATTTAACATTTCTACAATGCTTCAATCGTAAAGTAAGTATGAGAGGGAAGCATGTAATGTGGGTTTCACAGTCATATAGTGATATGTAGTGAAAGCATATAACATTAATCACTCAACATGCCTCATTCGTGTAACAGATATGAAATGGAAGCACATAGCATTAGTCACATAATTCTCAAGTGAAACAGGACGAAATTCAGACTAGATCTCCTCCTAAATTCTTAGTCAAATGCCTGCCTCGTTGGGTCCCGTCGGTGGTTGATGTACCCACCGACTAGGGCTAAAATTACGTTGTTGGTGAGTCCGTCGGCGGACCGACGAACTCACCGATGCCCGTCGGCCAGTGTAGTCAGTTCCACCGACGACTCACCGACCCCCAAAGTCCAAATTCATAAATTCGTCGGTGGGTCCCATCGGTGGCACCAACGGATCCTCCGATGCCCATCGGTAAGTCCGATGACTCACCGACGACCAACAACAAAATTTCCACTCCCTGTCGGCGAGTCCCTCGGTGGGCCGATGTACTCACCGACAGGGACCTCTTTGTAACTCTTATGGTCGGCGGGTCCGTCGGTTTCGCCTACCACCCACCGACAAGGCACCCAATAACTCCTCATCGGTCTCACGCTCGGTGGGTGTGTTTTCACCCACTGGCCTCTGTCGGCGCACCGACGCACTCACCGGTAGACTTGATTCTCGGTTTTCTTGCCGAGAATCGCACCTGTCCGAATTCTAAGTCAAAACCACCTATGGTTCTTGTTTTTTTGGGCAAAATAGGTCCGGAAATACAAGTTTAACACAATGAATCATCACATATGCGAATCTCAAACAATCACGAACATCTAATATGAAAATCAAAGAGAAACACATCTTAAATACACATTTAAGCTACTTGACCTAGGTTGAGCATGAAATCCATTCTCATTCAATCACACGTTCAACAAATCAACAGACAAAAATGAAGAACATTCACACAACATATAATCTTCAATGATTTCACACATTCAAGGAAAATACACAAAATCCCAAGATAAAACACCATAAATGCACACAATGCACTTACTTTGCACAGCCAACATTTGATGCACGAAAATTGGTGGAGATGGTTCTTTGTTCAAACCTCTTCTTCTTCCCTTCTACCTCCTTGGAGCTCTCCAACATGCTTCTCCAACAAAACACAATTCAACAATGAGTCTAGGGTTTAGGCCTAAACCCTATTCTCTAAAGAGGGGAAAGGATCTCAACCCTCCACTAACCTCTTGGATTGGAGAGTTAATCTCAACCATCCAAGCTCTTTAAAGAGAGAGGGTTAGGGTGTTGGGCTAGGAACACACAATAAGTGTCCTCAAGAACTGGCCACATGAATTGCCAAAATGCCCTCAAGAGCGTAGAAATTACAAAAACGCCCCAAAATAGAAGAAATAGCAAATCTGTGGGGCGCTACATCTGATTAGTTAAATCTATTATTTCCATATTGTTCGTGTAATTATTACAATCAGGGTATTTGATTTGTATTACACATTGTACACATGATCTGATTGCTTAGCTAATGAACACTTTCTCACTTGCACATCATTTGCTTCATGGCCATGGATTTGGTCTACGAGCCTTACCCTTTTCCTGAATCCATACTTCTGGATTTCGAGATGAATATGAGAGAATTATGATATGGAAATCATAATATGTGAGGAGACTTGCAATTGTATGTGTTGAGGGATTGTCCATCCCAATATACCTTCTTTTGTACCATATTAAGAGTGGATTCTGTGTGGTTATTAAAGAGTATGATTTCCTGAGGCAATCCAAGTGATGGAACCTTGGAGTATTACCCATGATCAAAAATAAGTGGGGGGATTGTGCCTCCTAGGTTGAGAACCCTTAAAACTTTGTCTGCGCTCATAGAATATCCTATCCTTGAGAAGGTCCTATATTGGGGGGATGGTTCGATAAGACATCTTGCTTAAGGATGGATCGATCATTTGGGAACTTACCTCGTTAATATTAATATATTAAAAAACTTGATTTCATCTTTGGGAGTGACCCTTTATTGGGGAAATGGCTCGAGACGACATCTTGCCCAAAGATGAATTGATTTATGTGAATTCCACACAGACTGCATTTCATATTAGAATGTTTGTTTAGATCACATTGGTGATTTTATATGGTAAGTGCACAGCATGCATTAATTAAGATTTGACTTCATGCATCCTTGATTTATGTCATTTTATTTACATAATCACTGTTATTGGATAGCATCCTTGATTCATGAAATTTCACTCACATATTTACTGTTGTTGGATAGCATCCTAGATTCATGTCAATTCAATCACATATTTGCTATTGTGGATAGCATCCTTGATTCATGTCATTTCATTCACATATTTGCAGTTGTGGATAGCATCTCTGATTCATGTCATTTTATTCACATATTTACTGTTGTTGGATAGCATCCTAGACTCATGTCATTTCATTCACCTATTTGTTGTTGTGGATAGCATCCTAGATTCATGACATTTCATTCACATATGTGCTACTGTTGGATAGCATCTTTGATTCATGTCATTTCATTCACATATTTACTACTGTTGGACAGCATCCTAGATTCATGTCATTTCATTCACATATTTAATGTTGTTGGATAGCATCCTAGATTCATTTATTTCATTCATGTAATTACTGTTATTGGATATCATTGAAGAGTGGCTTTGGCCCTACTTCAATCATATATTATATTGGACTTGATTTCTTACTGGCTATGTGTAGCTCGTGCTTTCAAGCAACCACCTTTCAGGTCATTTAGATGAAGGTACTCAAGATCACGAAGACCAAGATGGAACCTTGATGAAGATGAAGACATTTATTATGAATGATGTTATGTAACATGGATTTAACTGATTTTACCCGAATTATCTTGTTGAATGAATAATTAAATGGGGATTTGATTAGGTATAGAACTTAGTTTTTATTATTTATTTTTCACTGTTTAACTTTGGATTGAATGAAGTATTTACTGTACTATTACTCTTTAATATGATTTTCTAGAATAACCTTGATATTCTAATGTTGGTTTCATATAGACATTAGTCATTACTAGGGTTTTGTTCGAAGTTTTTTACTAGAACTTATAGTAGGGTTTATTCACCATGATTTACATGTTTATATAGTTGATTTACGATAATCATTAGGAATTGATTTGAAGCAATAGATTAGTGTAGACTTCCACTACTTTTGTTTGAAGGTTGTTGTAATGGGTATTATTCTAAGAATATTAATTTTTCATAATTTATCTTATGCAAAATCCTTTACGATTTAACAACCTTGGTTAGATATTTCTTACCACTCCCATAGCCATATGAGGTGGGGGTTATGGATTAAGATTGAAATCTCATAATTGAGATTTTTTGGTTTGGTTCGTGACATTAGCTACCCCTTGTCTCAGATTGATACTCATATATAAACTGGACTAGGGTGTATATATGAGGGATGTGATCACCCCACGGTCGGGTGGACCATAGGTCGATCGGGTAAACTTGGAGTCGCCACCATCCAATGGATTAGAGGTGTGAATGGTCACCTTTGATTTGTCAATTAATCCAAAAGTAAACCGAAACTCAAATAAGCAATGGTCTAACCAGATTTCGGGTAAGGAGGTTTAGTTAAGAGAGTGTGAAGGTGTTAGGCACCCACTCTCTTCCGGTTCAACCGGTTTCTTGGTTCAATTTTATTTGGCCAATTTATAAAAAAAATCTAATAAGTCTAGAAAGCTACTAAATACAAATAGAAATAATAAATAATAGAAATTAAATTAAATAATTTACAAAAACATAAAAACAACCCTAAAACACAAAATATTAAATATGTTTAATATACACGGTCTAAAGCATGCAAATAAAATAAAGTAATCAAAATAAAAAATAGAATACACTAAAATCATAAAACAACAAAAAATTATGCAAAAATAAATTGAGACTATCTATTTAATTAGATTTATTTAGAACCTAAAAAATATTTAAAATTATAAAAAATTCACAGAAATTTCTATACTCCAAATATAATATACAAAAAAAGTTTCAGGTTTAAGAAAAATTAATAACTATTTTATTTGGAATTTTAAACATACAGCTAAGCTGCTATAAATCCCTAAACATGTCGGTAAAATCAATCAAATTGAACCTACTGGTAGGGTGGTTTTGCAAAATAAAACTTTTATATGGTTGAGGACAATGTTTCATACCTCCAGTAAAAACGGTATTTCAAAAATCCATTTACAAGTATTTTTAAAAAATCAGAAAGCAATTTGTACAAGGTTGTTGCATCTCAGAACAATAAATTCAAACAATTTGTAAAAAATAAAATATAATAGCTACGAATATGAACTTTTTTTTTATTGAAACTGAATTTGAGTCTTCTTTCCAACAGAGTTAGATTCATGCAAAGTGGACCTTCATAGAGGTCTCTATGATTTATTGAACAGATAAAACTCAAGTGCTAAGCAAGATATTACAAGTACATAAAAAAACTAAAAATAAATAAAAGTAAAAATAGAAAATTTACCAGTAGTAGATGTGGTGTTTTTCCTCTTATTTTAAGCTCCTTAAATTGGCTTAAGAGGCGGCTACAACGATGCTCGGCTTCCGGTTAGGTGAAGAAAGAAGAAAAATGAAAAAGATATAAAACCTCCATTCCAAACAGGGCCTTGGCATTTAGATTTTTGCTCTCGGGGGCTTTTAGTTATTTTTCTTTCTTTTTGTGGGGGGTTTGTAATTTCGTTTTCAGTTTTTTTTTTTGTGTACAGAGAAGAGGACGGAGAACAGAGGATGAAGAATGGAAAGGAGAAAGGAAGAAGAAGAAGAAGAAGAAGAAGAAGGAAGAGAGAGAGAGAGAGAGAGAGAGAGAGAGAGAGAGAGAGACTGTGGAGGATGTCTCCACCGGACACAGAGGATCAGTTGTAGGTCGTGGGGTTGCCAGAAATGTGCACGCAGCAGGTGGCTGGTGGGTTAAGAGCAGCAGGATCAGGTGAGAACAGGGGCCAGAAAAGGGATGTGTAGCAGGGTTGTAGACGGTTGCCTAAAGAGAGAAAAAGAGAGGGTGTAGGTCTTCTCCATGAAGAAGACGATAAATAGTGTGTCCCTTTGTGTTCGTTCCTTGCCTTCTTATATAGAAGGGGGGGGGGGGGGCCGGG
>JAUPMG010082366.1:0-12812 GCA_031762675.1 Pachysandra terminalis | reverse complement strand
GTGGGCAGCAAAATGTAACTGTTAGTTTGAATTCATATTTTAATTATGATGGTTGAATTTTGGATAATGGATTTGGAATTAAATTTTATCAGACTTCTGCTGTATTTGAACTCTATTGACCATGGTATTTGGTCATGATTAATGAACGATTAGCCGCATCCACACGTTGGATCCGAAGGTCATTCCTTGTGAATCCTCGAGATCCTATATCTTGGATTTGGGGCACGATACAGATGGAGAGACACGCTAGGATTGAGCAGAGAGGTATAATAAGGACTCCGATTGTTTGGTTGGAAAAGTTCAAGAAACTTACCCTGCCTACATTTGATGGTCAGGGTGAGCCGCTCCAGGCTCAGGATTGGCTGTTGGACATTCAGAGGATGTTTAGGACTATGGGTTGTCCTGACAAGCAGAGAGTGTCTTTAGCCACGTTCATATTGAAGGGTGAGGCACTCCACTGGTGGGACATGGTAGAGAGGAATGCAATAGTGGGTATGGCTTGGGAGGAGTTTAGACGTCAGTTCCTAAAGACGTATTTTCCTAGTAGCTACAAACGACATATGGCGTTTGAATTCATAAGACTGGAGCAGGGTACACTTTCTGTAGCACGGTACGAGGGATGGTTTGCCATGATGTTGAGGTTTGTACCGCATATGATTGCAGACGAAGCGAATAAAGCCGATAAGTTCAAGGAGGGGTTGGGACCTACTATACGATCTAAGGTTGTTCCACTTATACTCCAGACCTACTTTGAGGTTCTTGAGTGTGCTCGTCACGTGGAGCGAGATAGTTATATAATGTTTCAACAGAGGGAGCAGACCAAGCAAGACAGAGGCATATACAAGCCATATTCGCAGAGGCTGAACACAAATCGACGCCATAGGACTGAGGCTAGACCAGCCAGAGTACCGCCAATTGTTACAGCAGTACTGGTTTGACCTATTGCACAGAGACAGTCATTGCCACCTCAGCTGCAACAGTTCTACCAGCAGCGTGGACTGATAATGTGTTACAACTGTGGCAAGCCAGGTCACATACAAAAGCAGTGCAGAGAGCCAACAAGAATCGATGGCAAAAGACCATTTCATCCTTGGCCAGTGCAGAGAGGCAAGGTGTCACGACCCAAACCATAAATTTCCAATTCTGAGATTTTCTGGCTTAAGTCGCAACCCTCACCCCATATCTCTACGGGAGTTGATAACATTGGTCAAAACATAAGCAGAAGCAAAATAACATGTTCTAGTAAGATATAAGTAACTGAAATGAGAGAACTAATCTATTACAAGATTAACAAGAGAAAAGCTAACTCTTATACAATCCTACACTTGGTACGGTTGATCTATACCCCAAACCAGGATCTCTCTGCATGAACAAGCTCCAAGACCTGAAAAGTATAATTCAACATACATAAGCTGGAAAGCCCAGATGAGTAACCTCACAATGCAAGGTGCTTACTCATACCCCTAACATTATGAGAAAACCAACAATATAACTAACTGATATGAAAAATATCTCTGATGTGATCAAGTAAGCATTTGTGCATAAGGTGAACAAGTGTAAATCAATAGATATTGCACAAAGTGCTATTCCCTCCGAACCTCACAAGGTATTTAATCCAAGTTCTAAATCATAAATATCTGCATGCCTAAATTTATATGGAAATTAGGCCAAGTGTATCATACACAAGGCACTCACACTAATATCAACAAAGATATGCAATGCAAATGAAAATGCAACGCTGTATGGAAGGTGAAATATAGTAAGCTCCAACGTGATCTCGAATCTCTATCCGGGGTGTCCCAGCAACCTAAATTTACCCCAGGATGTCCCAACGACCTGAATTCATTCCCCGTCGTAACGGCGTAGAGGATAGGATTCATTCTATGTGTACCGCATAGTTTTAAGGGCTTTCAACCTAGGAGTCACAATCGCCCCACCTTAATTTTGATCACGGGCCACTGGCCAAGACTTGCACCCACGTGTTGCTCCCTCACGGATTCATACATATTCACAATCCACCAGAAGGGAATTATGGTCTCATTGTCTCCCAAGCTTACACCAACGTGCGGATCCTTGGAATAGTTCACCATCTTCCTAGTTTACACCAACGTGCAGATCCTGGGGTAACCATCACCTCAAGACTGTAAAAGTATGCCCTATGTGGGTTTCTCTCTCAGCTTGGATATAACAATAGGGTCCTCTCATAAGACAATCATGGTAATCAAGTCAATATCTTAAGTGTTAGTCTAAACCCGAGGTATCACATGAGGTATTAGACTAAGCTATCACAGCCGAAAGGTCCATATGCAACTCATCAAATTCACTTCCTTTAAATTAATGCAACACACAATGTAACACACAATGCAACATAAACATATATTCAAATCATCAAGCATATAGGCACAATCCCATGATCTACTCTACAAGGAACTAAAGTGTATAAAACGCATTCCAAGTATAAGTATCAATTTATCTAACATAGACCACCAAAATGGAAACAAATAGGCAAGGCTAC
Organism: Pachysandra terminalis; assembly: GCA_031762675.1. Lineage (NCBI taxonomy): Eukaryota > Viridiplantae > Streptophyta > Magnoliopsida > Buxales > Buxaceae > Pachysandra > Pachysandra terminalis. The sequence continues at coordinate 10,297 of JAUPMG010082366.1, read as the reverse complement.
AAGTAACTACCCTAGAGTAGCACACGTATAATAAACAAATCGTCACCGAATTGGGCAAGTCCACAAACTCTGAGTGTGTTGGTACACTAGGGTAAAGGTATCACGGATGTCTAAGGCCAAAAACCTAGACAAAAGGCCAGTATAGGGTCTCGGGGAACCGAGGAAGAGTTCGGTTGGGTCGTCGGTAAACCGGGTTGGTCTTGGCGGGGTCTCGGCGCACCGAAAAAGGGGTCAGCGGCCTATCCAGTAAGCTGGAGGGATTCTCTGTCATTCGGCTGACTGACTCGGCTAACCGGGTGGTCGCCGAGGGGCTTTCGCCGAACTGAGGGAGGTCGCCGAAACTCAAAATCTAGTTACTGAGATATTTGGTGTACTCGTCGACGAGCCGAGGAGGTCGCCGAAGCTCGAGGTTGGGCCAATCTGGAGTGTTTCAGGGTGAGGTTTCACTCCAAATCAAGCTAATCCTTAAAGGAGGCTACAAAAGTGGTTTCCTAAGTCAAGGAAGCCTCCAATAAGGGCATTAGCATATCCTGTCACAGACCTAAGACCTAGACTCAAATTTCTAGCGAGTTGATCTCGTATGGTCACCCACTAGGGATTTCTCAACAATACAGGAAATGATCCCTAAAACAAAACATCAATAATCAACTCATGGGGAAAGGAATACAATCACCCAAGGTTTCCCCCATTCTTATAATATTGAAAATATAAATAAGCAACACAAGAATTGAGGAGACACTCAACTTGGGGCGGTCAGGTCGTAATCGGAATCGCTCCACTATGCCGGGTTGAGTCGGAGTCGATCCGCTACGCATCCGGGAGTTGAAGTCTTCCTTCAACCTTGGTCTTCATCTTCTCAAAATACTCCAGAGGAGAAGAGAGGGAGAGGAAATGAAGAAATGAAGCTTAAAGGCAAAGGGCTATATTTATAGGCTGATGGCAAACTCGTAATATTAAAACAACCATAAGGATAAAATTGGGTTTCTAGCCCTATCATTTTCGATTGACCCCCTAATAATTTTCTGGTTACGAGATCACATCTAAGGTTAGCAGATGGGTATACTAAGTCAATAAAATTAATTATTATTTTACTAATTGATTTTATCTTCTATTTATCGGTTAAATCCAGTTATCTGACCCGTATTGCTTCCTAAGTCTATATGGTTAACCTGATCAATTTTTGTTGACTTAAATGTTCTTAAAATATTTTATAAGATTAAGAACCTATGGGTTTTAAATCATGGATTAATAATGAGATTAAGTCATTAATCTAACAAATTACTATTTTACCCTTAAGGTTTTTAAGTTATGGTATAAGGATTATTCGGGTCGTTACATATACATAAACTAGTTATACACCAAATGGATGTTAAAACAGCCTTTCTAAATGGTGATTTAGAATAAGAAATATATATGAATCAACCTGAAGGCTTTACAGCTCAAGGTAAAGAAAAGAAAGTGTGTAAGTTAGTAAAATCCCTATATGGATTAAAACAAGCACCTAAACAATAGCAGAAATATATCTGATAGTGGACATCAGATAAATGATTCTGATATATGTGTATCATAAATTTGAAAATAATAATGGTGTAATTATTTGCTTATATGTGTAAATGATATGCTCATAATGGGAACAAATCTTGAAATAGTGAAAAACACTAAAAAATTCTTTAACTTGAAAATCTGATATGAACGATTTGGGAAAACCTAATGTGATATTAGGTATTAAAATTATACACAATGAGAATGATATAGCCTTATCACAATCTCACTATGTAGAGAAGATTTTAAAGAAGTTTGAGCACTTTGATTGTAATCCTGTTAGCATTCCCTATGACTATAGTATTCACTTGTGTAAAACCAAAGGTGAAAGTACATTACAACTAGAATACTCTAGAATCATTGGTAGCCTTGTATACTTGATGAACTGCACTAGACCTGACATAGCTTATACAGTAAGAAGATTGAGTAGATATACTCATAGTCCAAACCAAACCCACTGGACCACCATACCTAGATTATTGAAGTACTTAAAGGGAACCATAGACTATAGCATACACTATACTGGCTTTCCTTTTGTGTTAGAAGGATTTTGTAATCCTAACTGGATAACAGGGAATGATAAGATAAACTCTACGAGTGGTTATGTATTCACCTTGGGAGGTAAAACTATTTCTTGGAAATCCACTAAGCAGACCTATAATGCGAAGTCTACTATGAAGTCTAAATTTGTAGTCTTAAAACTAGCTGATGGAGAGGCTGAGTGCTTAGAAACTTGTTGGCAGATGAATATCTAGTGACCAAACCAGTACGATTGGGCTGATCTTGACCAGAATCCAATTTATGACTTACTAAACCCGACCCATTGGATGAAAGAGTGAGACGGGTTACTTGTTTAACTAACCCACCCTATTGCCATCCCTAAGTGAGTCCGGGATGTGCTGGGTCGAACCGATCAGTTGTTCTGTTAGCGACCGAGGCTCGAACTATTAATCGTTGGGCCAACTGCGCAGAAATACAGCCGAATAATGGGCCGACTATAACGGTTTGCGACCGTCGAGCGAGCGTCAAACTTGGTTTTTCGTTGGCTATATAAAGTCTTAAACCCTAAGCTCTCTCCTTGTCGCTAGATTTTTAGGGTTTGCTGGACTTCTCATCGACGCGGAAAGGTGCTACTCAGGTTCTTCTCTTTCGTGGCCTATCAAAATCAGCCATGGCTTCCCTTAAACGCTTTCTCTACAACTGTAGCTTGTTTTCTATTAAACTAGGGTTTCTTTTTCTCTTTTATTTTTTTCCTCAAATATCACTGTTTGTATTCTTAGGGTTTTTTAGTACCGGTCGGAGTTTTCTTAATTGAAGAAACTTTCGATTATTAGGGTTTCGAGTATGGAACTATGAACCGTCATTTTCTTTTTTGATCATTAAAAATCTAGGACTTTTCTGTTCCTCATCTGATTTTTCTTTGTCTATGATTACTTCTAGGTTTTCTCGAGGTGTATTTGGCGATCTGACGAAGATGAGACCGGTTTTCTGTGGTAATTTCGAATATGAGACTCGACAATCCGACTTGGAGCGTGTGTTCTCCAAATATGGAAGGGTCGATCGTGTGGACATGAAATCTGGTAATTCTTTCTTAATACTGATTACTACTCAATACATCATCATCTTTCTTCGTTTCTTCTGCTTTTCATATGATTGTAACCTTCCAATTACTGATCAGTCGTTATTTCAGTGATCATCAGTGTGTCATGTTTCTCTTTGGTGCTTTTGTCAATTTAATTGATTCTACAAGTAGGTTGTTTTTACTGCCTTTATTAAAAGCCCCATTTCTGATGGGGCTTCACTTTGAGTAGATTGTGTGGTGTTTTTGAAACTTGAAAGTATATTCAATTTTAGACAATTCTGATTCTGACTTTATACATGTTCACTTGTGCTATTGCAATGATATAGAAGGTATACTCAATCTTTGATTATGATTAACATGGTAGAATTCCAACTCTTTTTTAATTTATAAGTGTCTTTGTTATTATGGTTATCTATGGCATGGTTTATTTATGAGGTTGTTGGATAATATGTTGTTGAACTGACTCAGATGAGGAGGCTTTATGTTACACAAAGATGCTTCGTTTTAGCTGGTTTACACTGCTTTTATTTTTATAAGGTTTATTTGACAGTTTTTATTTCCCCAGCTTTCATCTACACTTCTTGTGCAATAGTAAACACGTACTGTCGAAAGAACTGTACGTGTTTTATGCCCTTAGCATATAGTTGTCATAGTTGCGTTTGTTCAGACCTTTCCCAAGTTCTGTTAGTTATCATTTATTTAATTTTTTGGTTCTTCTTTTGAGAAGTTATTTTACTATCTTTATGCGTGTGTGTGTGTGTGTGTATTTATTTCTTTGACCATTTACTCGAGAAGCTTTGAGTGTTATCTTAATTGCTTGATTGTCTTTGCCCCTTCTACTATTTGTTTGAATTTAGTCTTATGCGAGGGAGCCTATGCTTTTTGGGTCATTGTGGTGTTTGTTTTGTTTTTGATCTTCCAAGGTTTTCACTATCTTTGTTCCTTTTTCTTACTCATCATCTGTTCTTGTCTCTGTCTTCAATATCAAGAGAACTGTTGCTTTTTAAGTTGGGTTAAAGACATTGGAAGTGTGCTCTTTTATTAATGATTTTTTAAAGCATGAATACTTGTTCTATTCTTGATGAGCAGCGTTACTACATTGGTCTTGGATTCGATCACTTAAATGAAACATGCTTTGCAGCATCAATTAGTTGGATCCTGGATATATGGCTACATGTGTAGTATGTATATCCTGTGTCTTCTTGTGCGGAGATTAAACTGACTGCAACAAGTTTTGAGGGGAAGACCTTTGTATTTAATGTTTGTTTTGGCGCAGGAACTACTGCTAAGGGAAAATGAGCTCCTATATGGGCTCACCACCTTCTGTGCAAAAACCTTCTATTGCAAAGGAAACCTTCCTTCCTGCCTGCCTATTCATCAGCTCCTCCTATTTGCAAATGGCATCATCCCGCCTTTCCTTCACTCAATTATCTTTCACTCACTCCCTACACTGCCCAATGGTGCCATTTCACGAGAATGGTCATGGACGGATCAGTCAAATCATTCATGCAATGCTTTGCCTGCTTTCAATACTGATCGTAGGAAGGATCAATGAAACACTCATGCCATGCGTACTACTGCTGATTATTTGCTGTGTGATTGGCGAAGCATGCTCAGCAATGACTTTCATTTCTAATCTTATGGATTTAAACTTATATGCCATGCCATCATCATGGTATCTGTCACTCATTCCGGTCACTGCTCAAAGTTTACATTTTACGAGAATCATTAACGGATCAATCAAACCATTCATGTGATGCTATTCTTACTTTCACTACTGATCGTAGAAGGTTCAATGAAAATGGTCATGCCATGCGTACTACTTCTGAACACTTGCTGTGTGATTGGCGAAGCATGCTCGGCAATGACTTTCAGTTCTGATCCTATGGATTTAAACTTATATGCCATGCCATCATCATGATTTATTACAGCATGCAAGGTCTCCTTTTTTTGACATCATTTTGTCCATCAGGCCCTCACATATACGCAGGTGTTGTATTTTGTTCTTACCGGAGAACAGTTCTCATAGTTGTCACCAGGTGAAAATAGTATAAAAAATCCATATATTTTCTTTTCTTCCTCTTAACTCTTGTTATATTGCTTCAGGGTTTGCTTTTGTTTATTTGGACAATGAGCGTGATGCGGAAGATGCCATTCGAGGTCTTGACAATACTCCATTTGGGTATAGTCGACGCAGGCTCTCTGTGGAGTGGGCCAGGGTACGTTCTCGTATTTCATTGTCATTGTTGGTTACAGTTACATCCTTTCTATTGTATAATCCTCGTCTTTTAATGTTTCAACTGAAGCTATTTTTTATTCATGTGCTTAGTATTCCATTAATTTGTGTAGTGGAGGCCTATTACTTCATTGTTGATTATTACTTATATCATATCAACTATATTCTCTATCAGCAGGGCGAAAGAGGCTCGCGACAACATGAGGGCTCAAGAGCAATGGCAAACCAGAAGCCAACGAAAACATTGTTTGTAATAAACTTCGATCCAGTTCATACACGAATTCGTGACATCGAGAGGCACTTTGAACCCTATGGGAAGGTTCTACATGTGCGAATTCGTCGTAACTTTGCATTTGTGCAGTTTGAAAATCAGGAAGATGCTACAAAAGCCCTTGAGTGCACGCACATGAGGTTAATGATGTTCCTTCATTTGTTGCTTGTAATTGGTATTGGGGTTCCAACAGCTATGCTTTATTAGAATTTAGGTCGCTAACTTCTAAAGCTTGGTGCTGGTTCAATTTTGCAGCAAGATATTGGACAGGGTAGTGTCTGTTGAGTATGCACTAAGGGATGACGGTGAGCGTGATAGGAATGATAGCCCCAGAAGCGGGGGTGGTGGTGGCTATGGTAGGCGTAGGGACAGCCCCTATGGTCGCTCACCAAGTCCAGTGCAGCGCAGGAGCCGACCTAGTCCTGACTATGGGCGAGCTCGCAGTCCAGCTTATGATCGTTACAGTGGTCCATCCCACGACAGGAATAGGAGCCCAGATTATGGAAGATATCCAAGGTAAACAGAGCAGCAAACTGCTAACAGGTTTAGTTGTTGGTTGTGATTCAAAAATTGTTTTTGAAATTTCTCCTGTTGTTTCTTGATTGTTGATACGCAGTTTTTTCTTTTACAGTAGGTCACCTGTCCGGAGGTCAAGAACATGAGGGGTGGTTCTCTTTGATAGGATAGTAGCTTTTTTTATTCGGAACAGTTAATATGGTCAATTGTCGGTCAGGTGGTGGTAGTAGGTTCGTTTATGTAATTGAATGGGATTTTTTTTCTCTTTTGATAGTTTTATATCTGTTTATGTAAAGGTTTATGTCTCTAGTCTTGACATGCTTGAGGTCTATTATGAAGCTTTCTAGTTTTGTTGACATGGCTTGAGCAGTTTTGTTCTTTTATTTTTTTCGCCTTTGAGGATAAACCCCCAACTAGAGTTTGGTTACAAATGTTGAAGAGAAGTGAATTTTCTTCTCTTCGAACCCGTGTCTGTGCCACGAGGTTAAGTAAAAAAAGTTACCTTTCCTCTATATACTCCCTCGTGAAGGAAGATCTTTCTTACGAGGCTTTTATGAACTTATGATAGGGTGAAAAAGCTAGGTATTATAGCTGAACTCCGAGAAGATTCCTTGGGCTCTGTTATAGGTTCCTGGCCTGCCCTGTTTGTCGCAGCTTAGGAAAGAAGAGCTTGCTGTTCCCCAAAGCACTTACCAGCCAAGGCTTTTGGCTGTTTTGTAGCTACTTTGAAAAGTTCTTTGAACAACGAGTGTCGAAGAGTCTAAAAGTTAATCAAGACATTTAGGCTGTGTTTTACACAAAGAATTGGGCTGAGAATTCAACTTGCAAATTGGAATTGGGCTATGGAATTGCAATATTTAATAGATTTTCAAGGTAGTAGACCAGCAGGATTTTAGGGGGTTGCATTTCTTCTCTTTAGCTTGGCTTGGCTTTTATCCTATTTTGGAAGGAGAGATGACCATTTTATTTATAGATGTAGAGATGATAGAGTTGTATTTGATATCTACCACTTGTAGAAAATTATCATCAATTTTTGAAGATAATTCTATATTTATCAAGAATTATTCAAATTTAATGATAACTCTCTACTTATTAAGATTTATCAAGATTTAATAGATAATTTTTTGTAGTCCATCAAAAGCAATTTACGTAGCCTTTTCCAAAGTCAATTCTCTTTTCTTATTTGAAGAGCCTCATCTCTAAGTGGGATCTACCATGTGAGATCGTGCCATATGATAAATTTTGATCTCAAAATTTTTGTCTACAGGCGAACAACGCATAAAAGATGAAAATTTCTATGAAAATATCAGAAGAAAATCGTCTGCGATTTTGTTGTGTGATTTTTGATAAGGTACCAATCATGGGATGCCACATGTGCATGGCCATTATTGGTTAAGGTAAAAGCCAGTGTTAGGATTTAAAAAATGTTGGTCACCTTTTTACTGTGACTGATGTGGCGTCCCATGATTGGTACCGCACCAAAAATCTTACCAAAAATCTTATTGCAATATCGTAGATAATTGTTTCTCGAAAATATCTATCTATACTATTAAGGGAGAGGATCCATCTAAAAGCGTGTCAAGATATTTTTAAAATTTTCTAAAAGTAATCTTTAATATAATAAAATATTTATTATAATTAGGGCTAATGTAGTCTTTTGATTTATTTTAAGATAAGACGGTTATTCTAACTTTTTTCAACTATTATAATTATAAACAAAATGATGTTTAACTAAAACGATTAATACATTTTAGAGGCGTATCAACGTGCAGTACTGCACGTGCCATCCTGTATATTACATGGTTTTAAATTTTAGAAATTTCAACCTCCAACGAAATTTTAGAAATTTCACCCTCGAAAGAAATTTTTGAAAAAAAAAAAAGCATTTTAAGATTTAAAAATTTGATTGAACTTACGTTGTGAAAAAGAGTAAAATTTTAAAGTTATACCCAATATAGCACTAGGTAATACCAATTTTAGCATTAAGTTAAACCCTTTATAGCATTATGTTATTTCTACTAGAGTACTAGGACACACATTTTAGCATTAGGTTACACGTATTTTAGCATTAGGTTATGCTAACTATAACATTACATCCAATATAACTCTAGGTTACACGTATAATAACCCTGTATAACTTGTTAACTAGGTAAACAATTAACTTTGAAAAAAAATAATGTTCTACAATAATACATAAAGTAAATGAGAAAAATTATTTGTGATTGAATTATTTTTTTTGTGTGATACATAAAAAATATATTTTTTTTACCATATATGAACCGTAAAGATTTTTGTAAACGAAAAAAAAAAAATTAGAATACAAAAAATAAGGGTAAATTCGGTACATTTTTTTTTTGGTGATAATAAAGAGTTTTTTTGTTCAATTATTTTTGAAAATTTTATTTCTTTCCTCGAAGAAATTTCAGTAGAACTTTTTTTTTCTTTTAAGTACAGCCAAAAAATTACCCTTACTCCTAAAATTTTCTTTTATTAAACAAAACAGCTGCAATATACAATCAAAATCCTTTCCATAGCATCACCCCTAACAAAAAGATTAACCTTACTAGGGACCTAACCTGAGCAGGTTCTTAGTTTTATGACGTCCCACTTCTTCTTTCTTTTGTATGAATTTTTTTAAGGGTAATAATGCAATTCTATGGGGGGATGAAAGCCTGAGGCACAACTGAGGATAATGTTGTATGTTGTTTCTGTTGATTGAGGAGCTCGCTAGGCGTTTGAAGTGGCAACATAAACATTTTCGGCATACATAAATAGTGTTTACCAAAATCTCACCTACAATTACATCTGTATCAATGGGTTTGATATAATGGTATAAAATAGATCCTTAAAAGGAGCGTGATATGATTTGCCAAACTACCAAAAACAAAAAGTGATATGATTTGCCAAAAACCATGCACGAAACCTACTCCATTGTCATCTCTAAGGCTATAATTGGGTTAAATTTGGGTTGGATCTACCGTGATCTAAATCCGATTAAACTTAAGGAGATTCGAGTTCGATTCTAGATCCAACGAATCTTTAGAATGAAACAATAAACAAATTATTTGAAATACAAAACAAATAAATAGATATACAAAAATAAGTGGAGAGAATGCAATTTAACTTCAATTAAAAACATATTCTCAAACAAGTAAAGAAAAAAAAAACAAGGGAAAGAGCCAAATCCGATCATTAGTAGCCCATCTAGTTGGGCCTGGATCCGACTTGACGGCATATAAATCTCATAAAGATCCAATTTTAATCGGGTAAATTTAAATAAATTCAGGTGGTATTAGATCTGATCCATTCACAGCCCTAGCCATAATACGTGATTCCGATCCGGTAAAAATGGTGGAGCGGATCAAATGTCGGGTAAGACATGCTTCAATCCATGCCTGAGGTCCACTTGGGTGAAATAATTGTCCAGGTGGTGAGTCCAGCAAGCCAGCAACTTCATTGAAGGCTCTTTTTAGATATTATAAGTCCGAATTATATACCTCTCTGAAAATATGAAAAACGATCGTTATCTTCACCAAAAAAAAAAAGTTCTCTTTAAGCAATTCGTCAATTCGTTGAGATCGAGATCCGCCATTGCAGTTGCGACCAATCCGCCTCTTCCATTCTTGTTTTCTTCAAGACTCGTGAGTTTTCCTTCTCATCGCTTTAGGTTTTTTTTATTCCTATCCACTCTTTCTCTTTTGCCGTGTTTGGATAGCTGAAAAATGCAACTTTACTACATCATACATGTGTGTGGATATCCAGAAAAGTGTGGGTCCCACGAAAAGTTTTTCGGTCGAATTCTTTTGATTGAAAGAAAATGTCACTTTTCATTTTTCTATTAAATACATAGGATTTTGTGAGAAAGGAAAATAAAACAACACATTCTCCACTTTATCCTTCACATCAAATAATCAATTGTTTCTTGTTATTAATTTCTTTTTTTTTTGCAAATCAATAATAATAATAATAATAATAATAATAATAATAATAATAAACTAAAAATGATCATTTTTTTAGAGGTTTATAAAAAATAAAAAATCTCATATATATATATTTATATGGGTATCAATGGTTCAGGATGGATCTGTCTACTCTTTTTTTATTCTTCGTTTTTTTTATAGGATTGTAAAAAATTATTTTTGTCAAAAAC
>JAUPMG010082345.1:0-12812 GCA_031762675.1 Pachysandra terminalis | reverse complement strand
AAGCTGAGATTCTGAGAATGAGTTTGAAAATTGGTGGGAAATAAGAGCAAACAAAAAAATAGCGCCAAAACTTTAACACCGTTAACGGCGATTTAATTTTATCTTGAATAACACATGGGTACCCTTTTTTAAGAGTACCCTTTCTAATAACACATGAGTACCATTGAGGTACCCACGTGGCAACAATCCAACGGTGCTGTATGGATTGCTGTAACCCTTAAGCTGGAGACGATGTGAGCCCCTCTTATTTAAAAAGCAGAAAAACTCTCTGAGCTTCCCTCACAGTGAACACTCCTCAAAGGAGAAAAGCGAAAGCATTGATACAGTAGAGAACAGATCTTGCGAAGAAGAGGAAGATGATGCAGAAGTTGTTCAATAGAGGCTCGGCCTCTAACGATCACATGGACATGGACATGGACATCTCTCCCTAATCCCTCTCTCAATCTCCTTCGTCGGCGTCAGACATCGTTTCTACCGGTCCGGCAGGGCCTCTCCTGCTCGTCTACTGCGATGAAAATGGAGAGTTCAAGATGGACCCAGAGGCTGTCTCCATGCTTCAGCTTCTTAAAGGATTGATTGGTGTCGTGTCCGTGTGTGGTCGCGCTCGCCAGGGCAAGAGCTTCGTCTTGAATCAGGTTTCCCTCCCCAAACACTCCATGTTGTCGTTCTGCTTGATTTCTAGGGTTTTTACTTCATTTTGTTCAAATTTCATTAATAAATTTCGGTTACAGTGTTTTTTTCTTGAATCGGATGGGAGTTTGATGAGAATATCTGAAAATCTTTGTTCCCTTGCTCTTTCTTTGAATTATGTTGAAAATTTGGTGCTAATAAGTAGGTAAAGCTAGTTGAACGCAGTAGTAATCTTCAGTGTTGCAATCACCAAAGAATTTTAGTCATCTTTGTTGTGCTATGAATGTGATAACGTTCGTTTACATCAATTCGAGTGGTGCTTAAATTGGAAAAGCCTAATACAATGTACTATTGGGTCTTATCTGCATTAAAATATTATGCGCATTGCTAATCCAGAGGCCCCCCTGTCAAATGGACGGTGTGGATTGGCCAGATCATTCATCCACATGGCAAAAATAGCCCTGTTGCAACAGTCAATGAAAGCTGTTGGAAAGGTCTGATTGCTTGATTCATAAGAATATCTTAATGACTACACTTTAGCCTCTGAAAAAATTAATTTATTTTACGATTGAATTATTTAATCTATGGTAACAGTGATCCAATTTTTTATTTTTAAAGTCAAATATGAGGCATTTATTTTATTCTGAATGTTGTCTTTCAACTTAATGGTGCATCCTGTGTGGCTTTGTTATAACTTCTTGGGAGAAGTAGTGAATTTCAAGTTGCGTCAACACATCGGCCGTGCACTAAAGGTCGTTGGATGTGGAGCGCATCCTTGAAAAGGATTGCTCTTGATGGAAGTGAATACAATCTCTTACTGTTGGACAGTGAAGGAATTGATGCCTACGATCAAACGGTTAGCCTCAATCTTTCCTTGTAAGAGTATGTACATGATGCTACAGCATTTTGTAAGCACTAAGCACCAGATGTGTTATTATCTTGCACAAATTTAAGTTTAAGCTGATTTCATCAAATTTTCCTTTGTTAATATGACATGACATTATATCTTTGTGTTCTTTGATTCCCTAAATTTTAAATAGTATTATAATGCAAATTTTTGTTTGTTGCACCTTTGTCCAGTTGATTCCACATCAAACTGGAGATCTTTATGGCTTGGGTATGACATGATGCTATTTAAACTTGACATGGATTTTCTGTAAGATTGACACCAGATGGAGATGAACGACTGCCTTCGATGTGATCTGATATATGCTTTCTTGACTTTGAGCATCAAAGTGCGGAAGATTTTGAGACATTTTGGTGGGTTGTGCAATCATGTGCGGGCATAGTGTAAGTTATTTGTTAAAGATCATATATTGATGAATGTTTTCCTCTCAAGAATATTGATTTCTCATGTCTTTTTGTTTACTGAAGAGAACCAAAAAAAAATTTGTTTCAAGAACTTGTAAAGTTCTTTCAGTATTTAAATTAAGGCGTACACTGCCGGTGAAAACCATTTTGATTCCTCAACAGACCTCATCGTGATGAAATGTTGGGAATATGGCCTTTCTAAACAATCCTTTAGGTTTTCTCTTTGTTCTCCGCTGTACATGTGTTGCTGTCTGTCTATTGTTTCTTGGTTAAAATCTGTGTTGCACAGATTCGGCCATCAGTCTAACGAATCCCATGTACATACGTGTGGACACGGATTTGGACACCGACACTGCACAGATTCGCCAAGACATGGCTGATAGCCGTGTCACACAGAAGAAAAGAAGAAGAAGAAGAAGAAGAGAAGCAGAGAAGAAAAAGAACTAACCTTTCCTCTCGTTCTTGTCGGTACTGATGCCCTTTTTTTATTTTGATCTGAACGAAGCCCTCCATTTGTTTTCTCTTCGATGCAAGAAAAGAACCTTTAAACCCTAAGCTCTGGTTGCCTGCTTGTATTCTTCTCTTACTTTCTGTAATTACAAGTTTATCACTGGCTTGTAATTGCAAGTTTCTCTTACTTTTATTTCTGTAATTACAAGTTTGCCACCAATAGCTTGTAATTACAAGTTATCTTATTTTTATTTCTGTAATTACAAATTTGCCATCAATAGCTTGTAATTACAAGTTTTTTACTAAGATGTTGTGATTTACTTGTAACCAATAGCTTGTAATTACAAGTTATCTTATTCTTCGAATCCTATTTTTTACTGTTTGCCGAATCCGACACCTCGTATCCTTGTCGGATTCCGACATCCGTACCCGTACCTATGCAACATAGGTTAAAATGCATGGCAGAACAGGTTTAATGATGCTGATCCCAATTATTATTGTTGATTAGTTGAATTTATTTCATTGAAATGATATTTTATAGGATAGATGGTTGGTTGTTTGATGAAGTTTGTATGATAATCAATTCCTGTTCCTTCGAGGTGTGATTTCCCTGTGAAAGAGATTGTGTGGTCTAGGAGCAAGTGCATTGAGTTAGGTCACAGGAAATTTCACTGCTCTATGTTACAAGAATTTAGAAGATTCAGAACAAGTGCATCGCTAAGTGGCTAGGTGGTTCTGATGGTGGTTGGATTATTATGCCTGAACTACCCTCTGTTGATTCATGTTGCTAGCCTTTTACCAGAGGAAATTGTTCAATTTGTCTTTGAAATTTTTGCATAAACTTTTGATGTGGCATACATCAATGCATATAGTATTTGGCATGTAAAATTGCACTATTTTGACATGCTTTATGCAGTAAAACGGGTCCACTTCAACTCCTCCATTAAGTGCTAAAAATGCATTTAAAAGTCTTACATTTTGATTGGAGTAAAACTGCAGTCTAAATCCCTGCCGCACCTTGTATGATGTTACAAAACTTAAAGTTGCATTTAAGTTGGCAAGAAGAGTTAGTGTTACTCCTCAATTGTCACTTGAGCAATTAGCATTCGGATGTAGGAAAGCTTGTGTTGTTTAAGTAATTCCTGATCGCCTATTTGACCTTGGTTGTGATGACTGAGTATACAAGTTTACAGCTGTAAAAGTCTTCTACTATTATAAGCAGCTGTTTGGGCTACTAGAAAATGTCGAAATCTGGTGCTTTCATATGAATGGTGGATATGCAAATTGTATTGAAATTATGATCTGTATATGGAAAATTATCATATATATTCTCATATATGCTTCTCATCATCAAGAGAAATCGTTAGCATCCAACATGATGCAATATTTGATTGTCATTCTGTGATAATTCATAATAGTCTTTGTACAACTAGCAAGATTGGTGGTTAGTCCATGGTTAGACCATAAAGCATATATAGCCAGTTAATGATGGTTTGATATTAGAACGCAATATATGCTAAAGTATTTCTAGACAACAAAATAGTTACCTATAATATGGAAACACATTTAAGTCACTGATCATTATATAGAAGTACATAGGGTGTTCCTTTAAATTACATTGTACATAAAATTGTGTGCCTATCCACAATGCTTCAGACGCCTACAACCTAAGATAAAGCTTTCACTGAAAGGTCATTTTGTTTCTATACTGACATTGCTTTAAACATTTGAAAAAAAAATATTAAAAAGTTTTTCCATTTTGTGGCGTTACATTGACCAATTTCAACTTGGTTTGATACAAAAGAAAAAAAAATGATTATTTCAGCAAGATTTCAAAAAAATAGAATTTGTTGAGTTCCATTCCAGTTTTATTATGGTTGGGAGACTTGAGTTTTGGTACTGAAGAATTTGTTCATTTCATCATGTATTAAAACTGGATGTTCGGTTTTGTCTGGGACCTAAAATGTACTCTCAGGTGGCTTAGCTGAAAATTTGACATCTTGATGTGGAGATATGTTTGATATAAACTCAACCTTGACCTGAAAAATTGTACTAGTTTATGAGGTCATTTATATTAACGTTATAAGAGAATTTTCAAAATTACTGGTTTCAATCTATTGACATTTACATTAAACATTTCCTATTATGTAACAGACTCGTTGTCGTTGATTGCTTACTATAACTTTGTCTATTATTAGACTCTAGAGTTTTCTTATTTAGTAATTTTCCTAAAATTGTTTCTTCATTGACAGGGAACATACAGCACACAGATATTCTCCTTGGCTATCCTCTTATCGAGCATGTTTATCTACAACCAGGTTGAGACATCTCATGCCAAGAAAATATTGATTCTATAAAACATTGCAAGTGATGTGTATTTAATGCATTTTGTTATATTTTTTTCTCTCACAGTGATTTTTTTTGCTGAGTTTCCTGTTTTTTCCTGTGTTTTCTTTTTAAGATGGGTGGCATTGATGAGGCTGCACTTGATCGTCTCTCTCTTGTCACTGAAATGACTAAACATATTCGCATTAGAGCCTCTGGAGGAAGGAGTACTGCATCTGAGATTGGGCAGTTCTCCCAATCTTTGTTTGGCTTCTGAGGGTAACTATATAATGGAAATATAATATTTCCACTTGTTGAAATATCAGTATATGTTTAATGATTATTTTACAACATTGTTTTCCTGATATTAAACAAGATTTTGTTGTATGTACAACTGTTTTCATTATTATCATATCAAAGTCTATTTTAATCAGTTAAAATGGAATGTTGTTGAGAGAAAAAGTAAAGGAAAACTAGAGGAAGGATCACTTACAGGCTCTGACAAAAGGGTCACAATTATTATTCTCTCTTTCTTTTAAATTCTTCTGTGTCATCGTAAATTTTATTAGATCATTCCACAATGTGCTTCATGTCGTCTGTGATTTAGTCTCTTGTCAGGATTATCATAGCGAATGTCTTTCCGATGGTACAGCACTAAAAGACTTGTCAATTATGATAGTTACCAGGAACAGGTTTAGAAAATTTCATCCTTGAGGAGAGCAGGAGTGTATTATTCATTGGTTTTGATTTCCAGATCTCCACCAAATAACTATATACTTTCAAGATCATAGCAGCGTAGAAACAGATAATTTAGGTTGTTTGTGCTTGGTTGGGATTACCAATAGAGCATCTGTTAAATAAAAGCTTGATCCTCCCTTCACGTTAGATAAATTCATTTTATCGTCAAAGAGTGTGAGTCATAAATTTCTGTTTGTCACTTGCAGGACTTCTATCTGGACTTAGTTGAGGGTAACAGGAAGATAACGCCCCCTGATTACCTAGAACTAGCCTTAGGGCCAATGAAGGGGGGTGGAAAAGATATTGGTGCGAAAAATGAGGTATTGAGAAACTTTGATTTCGTTGTTCTATGTGAGAGCATTTACAAGAATGCATAGTCTAATGGTCGTACAATGCTCTATTAAAATGCTAGATATATGCTATTAACTACTTTCTCATTTTCCGAATAACAATTTTATCCCTAGGCTTGGCCTTTTGATTGCTTTTTGGAATACAAGGGCATTAGCTTTATACTTTAGCATTGATTTTTTTTCCCCTCTTTTTCATGTCATTTCCATTTTTTTTTTTTTGATAGGTTTCATGCAAATATCTGTTCTAGATATCAGTTAAAGTGTTAATTTTATAATACAATGATCTATAGATCCGGGAGTCCATTTGAGCTCTTTTTCCAGACCGGGAATGCTTTACTCTAGTGCGACCTCTGAACAAGAAAACGACCTTCAACATCTTGATAAAATTCTGTGGGTTCTTCTACTTTTCTTGTATGAGCTCATAAACTTGATGGGTTTTTTCCTTATGGTATGCGAAAATATTTGTTTTTATGCAGTTGGACAAATTACGTCCAGAATTTAGATATGGCCTTGATGCATTAACAAAGTTTGTTTTCGAGAGAACCAGGCCTAAGCAAGTAGGGTCTACCATAATGACATGCCCTGTTCTTTCTGGTATTACACAATCTTTTTTGGATGCTTTTAATAATGGTGTAGTGCCTACAATATCTTCCTCGTGGCAGGTTAGTGATGGCTGTATTGCTCTCCTATGTATTCTTTCCTGATGTGCTATCTGGATCGATGCTTTTGGAGGTATTAACATTTGTTACATTTGAGTTTCATTTTATGATTAGCCATAAATTATCCATATCAAATGTGCTGAAAAATGTCCATGTTATTGTTGATTTTAACAACCAGTAGTCAAACGTTTTTCTCAAAGAAAATTGTTAATAAGAAAAAGAGAAGTATAGCCATAGTGTCCCTTTTTTTTCAAGAGAGAGCCATCCATATGCCTGGATTGGGGCATTGGGCACTGACCCCTAACAGCTATTATTAGTATAAAAGATAGGAACCTACACTGTAGGAGGGGGAACATATGAACCTTAGCCCATAAAGAACTTTAGATGGACTTCAATTCAGCCGTACCTAGATGATGAAGATGTGAAGATGCAAAAAGTACTATAGAAGAGAAACACCTAAAGTGTTGCTTGTGTAATTGGAACAAACCCACTTTATCAGAAATAACAAGGGTGATATGATAACTTTTGTTGATAACTGGATAGAAATTTTGTTCATTAAGGAATTTAATAAAATAAGTATCTCATGCTGTCTCACTAGGCTATATGGTTCAAATAGATACTATCTTTTCTTAAGTTCTTTCATTGACTATAGGTTCGTATATGATTCACCATTCATAACAAAGAGGAACTGATTTGTCAAAATCAAGCATAAAATTATTAATTTTCTGTTAGTTGTGTTTGATCAACTCTTGGTTTTTAGAGTGTTGAAGAAGCAGAATGTCGGAGAGCGTATGATTTAGCCACTGAAGTTTATGTGTGCTTTTGGTAGCTCAAAACCTCCCGAGGAGGTAGGTTTGCTTGTGTTCTAGTGAGCAACTTGTTAGCAATTTTCTTTGTTATAATACTAATTCCAGGGGTTGTAGGATGTCCTAAGGGAAGCACATGAGGAAGCAGTTCATAAATCACTAGCTACTTTTAATGTTGTGCCATAGGAGCTGGTTCAACAAGACAGACGTATGAAAAGATTATCCAGAACTTCTTCAGAAAGGCATTTGAGGTATCGCATCTTCTGCTAGTGCTGTATAGAATCCAAGCTTTCATTTCTAGAATAATTTGTTATGCATCATATCTAATTCTGATATTTATCATAAAATATTTTCAGCATACTAATTCGATTTTATAGTAATCCATGTGATGCAACGAGCTAAGCGAAGAAACGTCTAAATTAGGTTATTTTTCTAGTAGGTTCACTATTGCGATCCTTTTAATCAGAAACAAAAATTATATTAATTGCAAGGAGAGATTACGATAAAAATAAAGAGCACATAGAAAGGAAAAGAGCCCCGAAGGGGAGTACCCATCCCTATACACCATCTTTTACAAATTCATGATAAGAAAAATATCAATGTTAAGAAAACTTTGGTGCCGTTCAAGAAGGGAAATTTGCTAAGTTTCGGAAGAATTTAAAGCTATGTATAAGAATAAGAATCAATCTCAGCCATCTCTTTTACTTATCAGACCAAGGAGGGGCCATGAAGCTAGCAATCTAGTATGTTAAAACAAGATCAGAAGCAATAATACATTATAACTTTAATCCGTGTGGTGTCAGAATGATTACTATCTAGTACCTCACATTTTTTTTTATTGTATAGTAGTTGGAGGATTTGTTCTCAGACTTAATGTCACATCCTCCTTGATGTAGAGCAGCAGCTCTATAATTCATAGGATCACAGCTTTATCAGAAATATTTGAAAGAAGCTTTAGGGCTGTTTTTTTTTTTTTTGGCACTGGAATAGCATACCTGATTTGAACATGGTCGGTACTGTTCCATACCATCGGTATCCCGGTCCGGCTTCAATACCAGCAGTGAATGACCGATATATACCCAGTAGGTACCAAGTGCTACAGAAGGCTACAGGCCGGTTTTAATTTTTCAAAATTTCCTGTGGATAGTTTCCCTCTTCCGAACTACTCCCCACCTGTTCCAGTACTTACTGGCTGGTATGTGAAGCCATGCTTTGTGTGCGGCAAAAGTGATTACAGTTTGAAGCATGGAATAATCTACCTATGGTTGTATGATTTTTCAATAGCACACAAGATATAAAAAATATGGAATCCTTTAACTGTTAAATCATGTCAATTCTGAAAATAAAATGCATACTATAATGCTAGACTTCTAACCATTTATGGACTAGGACTTACGACAAACCAGAATTCCCACTTCTAATAGGATTTCTAAAAACAAGCCCTTCTTTCCTAATATCAATCTATTAGTTTTAAAATAAGTTAAAAACCTTGGAACTTACTGTGATTTCTAATTATGTGTCTTAAATATTACATAGAAAGCAACAAAAAGACAACTTTAATTGAGACTAGTAATTCCATAATGAACTGAATCCCCTTTTTTCATTTGACCATACTTCTCCACAGTACAGCTGA
This sequence comes from Pachysandra terminalis, assembly GCA_031762675.1. Classification (NCBI taxonomy): domain Eukaryota; kingdom Viridiplantae; phylum Streptophyta; class Magnoliopsida; order Buxales; family Buxaceae; genus Pachysandra; species Pachysandra terminalis. The sequence goes on along the minus strand of JAUPMG010082345.1, from coordinate 3,910 downwards.
ATCATGTAATCTTTGGCTTGTTGGATAGGTGACTGAATATCCATCTAAGGACACCAAAATCATGATTTTTAAACACTTTCTGGCATTGGAAAATTATGCTTAAAGTGGCGAGATTCTCTTCCCAGGGTATGAAAAATATGCTTTGAATTGTGGAAACCCTGTAGCATTGCTTTACTGGGAAAATGGTTGTGGAGATTTAGCAAAGAATAAGATGCTTTGTGGCGGAAAGTTGTTCACAGTAAATTTGGCGAGCACTCCAATGGTTGGAATTGAAACCCTTCTGTCAAAGGTTCAAGAGCGTGCATTTGGAAAGAGGTGCCACTGATTTTCCCTTCTTTCTCAAATCTTGTTCGGTTTAGCGTTGGGGATGGTAGTCGGGTTCGCTTCTGGTATGACCTTTGGTGGGGTGAGTCCTCTTTAGCAGTTCGGTTTCCTAGTCTGTTTAGGGTGGTCTCTATCCGGGATGCCCTTGTTTCTGAGGTCTTATCTTGGACGAATTCCGGTTTGGTGCGGAATCTCACTTTTCGGAGGGATTTGCGCCCTTTTGAGGTTGCGGATCTTGGGGCTCTCTTCGTTGACTTGAGTGATGTTTTTGTGGGGTCCAAGTTTAATGATCGGTGGATTTGGAGTCGATGTAGTAGTGGTGTTTATTTAGTCAGGTCCTTCTCTGTTCTACGACCACAAGCTGTCCTCCCCTCTTTTCCTCATCACCGAGTTTGGCAGCCGCCCTTCCCTCATAGAGTTGAGGCTTTTGTTTGGACTGCTATTCTTCATAAGATTAACACTTGTGATCTTCTTCAAAGAAGGTGGCCGACCCGAGCACTTTCGGCCCATGTGTGTTGTATGTGTAGAAAGGCGGGGGAATCGGTGGATCACCTATTTTTGCATTGTGCTGTGGCTAGTGACGATTGGTCTTTTTTCCTTCGCTGGCTTGGAGTTTGGTGGGTGATGCCAGAGGACGTTGGTGAGAGCCTAGTACAGTGGAGGTTCCTAGAGTTGGGTGTGACGGGCAGGTTGATGAACCAAGGAGTGTGGCATGCGGGGCGAAAGGAATCAAAGAGTATTTGAGGATAAGCAGAGATCTATGGGCTTGATTATCGACGCTATTTTGCACTTGGTGTGCTCTTGGATGGTGTCTCCCTGCATTCAGAGGGATTTCTATGTCCAACATTTTGGTAGGTTGGATTGATATGGCTAGATCATATCCTCATTTGGAGCAGGTGGTGACCAGGTGGCAAGCACCAGAGGATGGGGCCATCAAAGTGAATTTTTATGGTTCATCCTTGGTACTCCTGGGAGTAGGGATGGCAATGGGTTGGGTTAAATGGGTAACCTGCCCCGCTCTTAATGGTTAGAGTTTGGTGATCCGTGAGTCGGTTTAGAAGCGGGTTAGAGTTTGGCTCAACCTGCCCCGAACCCGCCATGTTGACATTCGCCTATATTTTAAATATATATTTTATGTATAAATCTATATTTTAAAAGTAAATATATTTTATAATACTAAAGATTTTAACTTAAAAAAACATTTATTTTTAAAAGAACCTTATAACCGGGTCAAACCTGCTCCGCCCCGATAGGGTTAGCAGCGGGTTTGGTATTAGGGGGCTCCTTTAGGGGCGGGTTAGGGTTGGTCAAAACCTGCCCCGTTGCCATCCCTACCTGGGAGTTCAGGGATTGGTGGAGTGTTCCGAGATCACAACTGTCAGGTGCTTCATGCCTTTTCTATGCCAGTTGGGTTTGGTGATTCTATGAGGGCCGAGCTTTTGGCCCTCCTGACAGGGGTTAGGGAAGCAGCTCGTGTGGGATACAGTTCAGTGGTGATCGAGGGCGATTCCGCCTCAGTGGTTTCTTGGATGTTTGGTGATGAGAGCTGCCCATGGAGATTTTCCCATCTCGTCAGGCTGGCCAAGCTCCTTGGCAGTTTGATTCATGCTTCCTACACACACATTCCGAGAGGTGGTAATGCCTTGGCTGATCGGCTTGCTAGGAGCGGGGTTAGTAGAGAGGGCTTGTTCGTGGATGTCCCGTCTGATGAGATGGTCGACGACGGACTGTGATTCGGTTATGGCTGTTTTCATTACAGATGTTGGCGCTGATTGACTGATACCTGATTTGTCTTAGGTCTTTTGTATTTGTACTGTTTTTTTTCCTGTTTGGGCCTTGGTTCTCATCTTGAGTTCCTGGTGTTTTTTCTGTTCTTGCTGAACTCCTTTTCATTGATATATATATTGCTGGTTACTCATCAAAAAAAAAACCCTGTAGCCCTCACTTGCCAACATGCTTCTTGTTTCTACAACTGCAACATGGTCGAGGTTATTGCTTCTTTGTGTTAGATTCTTTTGAACTAAAGTATATCCAAAGAGGTATGTCGTGAATTTGTGTACAGTTTAAAAGTTTAATACTATGGACAATAGAAATCTGTACTTTAGCTTCACCACCCATGGAATATTATTTTTGATCAGCTTCGAGCAAGGGTTTGGCATGACACGTGGCATTAACTATGATGCTGTCATTGTATTAACTCTGGTAGGCCCCAATGTTTTAACTGTAGGGTTTTCTCCTTGCTAGGATTCTAAAATCTTCACGAGCTGTACAAGCATCCAGGTTAACTGTAATTGAATTGATTTTATGCCCAACCCCCTTGACATGCTACTGCTAGTACTCATCCATATGAGTTTTGAATGCGTTCATATGCGAGAGAGGGCATTTAATACTTTGTTTGCATCATGTCTCATGCAGAGGTTCAACTATGATACCTAAATTGATTTAGTACAAAGCTCTACACTTTTTTTTTCCTTGTATGCAGCTTTACACTTTAATAGAAGCACAAAAAGGCTCCTTCTCTAAAAGAAACTTTAAGGGTGAATCACACATTTTACTTTATTGTACATTCTATCCTCTTAATATATACTTCATTATTCATGAAAAAAAAAATTAAATCAAGAAGTCTCTCAAACTTTAAACCTATTATTCGGTTCTCAAATCAAAGCATACAGGATAGTGCTAGAAATCTAGCCCTTTAGTAGATTAGGGCTTTCCACAAATCCAAAACTTTTATTAATGAGTTAAAAGTATAAACCCATATATTCTAATACAAATTACTGAGTTAAAAAAAATAAAGAGTGGCGACTAATTAAGAATTTTAAACATAACATGGAAAGTCAGAAAAATAACACTTAAAGCTAAACTAAGAATTCCCTAGGACTTGCATTCCGTTTTTAATTTGATCATAGCTTCCTCAAAGCTCAACTGAATCACACACACAACCTTTGGCTTGTTGGATGGGTATGAATAAGCTAATTAAAGACACCATGGTTCAAAATATTATGAAATAACGTGTTTTCCCCAAATATCTTACAATATCAATATTTAAAACCTTGGAAAGACTAAAAGCATGGCTTTAATACTCTCGTTGACATTTGAATGATAGGCTGAAAGTAAAGTGATGATATTCTGCTGCCATCCACCATAACTTAGGACTTCCACCTAAAGCAATAAATGTTCACCCTGCGTTATTACTTTCTTGGGGTTTTCCCTCAATCTCTTATATTTGGATTATTAGTGTTTGTACAAGATTTTCATGAATAGCAGATATTTCTATGGTCAGATAAACATACAATTACAATAACAAAATGCTTGAGTTGGTAACATGAATATTGTTTTACTATTCTAATCTGTCGTAAACCATCTATTCGGTCAGATTATGTGTGACCAGAATAAAAATTTTCTATTCCTAGTGTTCCAATTCATAAAAATGAAATGATGGTCTGGTACTCAGTTCTATTTTCTAAAAAATTTCAAAGTTTTTAGTTGTAATGGGATCTTGAAGTTTTTAATGCGATAAGTTACTGTCATCAAGCTGACCTAGCTCTGAGCATGGATGCAGCTCTCGTGTGAGCTAAGTTGGTAT
>JAUPMG010082324.1:0-12812 GCA_031762675.1 Pachysandra terminalis | reverse complement strand
TTTATTCATTGAATTTGTAAAAGAAATGCTCTAGTTTACCTATGAATATTTAAAGAGTGCAATCTAAATCTTTCTCTTTGTGAAGGTACAAAACCATAATAGAATATCTTTTTGGTTTCATGTCAATGACAACACAAAATTAATCAATAGGAGAAAAGGGTAAAGATATAAGAAAATTACAAAAATAATCTATCCCCCTTTATATCATATCCCCTTGGTGAACCCACTCTAAGCTAACTGGTCATTATGTTGTCTGCCAAACTAGCACCCTTGAGGATAGCATGTTCATCAAGAGTGCTCTAGTTTGCCTATGAATTTGTATCCAAAAAAAAAACCTTTATTGTCTCTTTCTAAGAATAAACGAACTCATTAAAGATTTATCTCTTTCTTAGAATAAACCAAAGTTTCAAACAGGATCATTCATTAACCCACAAGGCTTCAACATTATAAGTATCTTTTCCATCTCTAGAGCTCATCGTTGTTTATTAAGAAATTGACTTGATTAAAATATATTGGTTTGAAAATGGTTTGATGCATTTAAAATCTTCTTGTTTTGGATCTCTAATTGTGTACAAAGAAACTACATCCTTTTCAAAGCAAAGTAATCAAAGATAGCTAGTGGTAACTAGTAAGTTTAATGTGTGACACCTGGGAAAATTTAGCCGACTCTGTGCTATTAGGATGGAAAGTTGTCCTAAACAGCACTGGACATTGAAAATCTTCACTTTCTCTCCCTCTCTCTTAACTTTTTTTCTCCTTGTTGCATCTTTAATGAAATTGAAACCTTTAAAAACAAAAGCAGTTGAAGGCTAGCTAGTGGTAAATTTATTGGTGTTACACAAACACTGGTGAAAACTTTATTGTCTTCCTGCTAGGGGAGGATTATGGGTGTGGGAGGCCTCTTGGGTGGCGAGGTAAGGCTTGTCCCTATTGGTCTGAATTTGAAGTCGTGATCCCTGGGCCAGCACCTGTATTTTTTTTTTTTGATCAATAACGATTTTATTAGAAAGAGCATAAAGGAAGAAGAAAAGTACAAGGGGAAAAACAGTAAAACTAAAAACAGAAAAGAGGAAATCAGAAAAAGAAAAAAAACAAACAGGTTACAGAAAACAGAACACATAAATAGAATCAACCCTAACTAACTACAAACATGCCACTGTCACCCAGCTCCTCATCATATCATTCCACGAGATATCTCTAAATTCTGGACGAATGCACACCCAAGAAGCCGTCATAGCCATAATAGAATCAATGATTTCCTCCATCCTCTTACTCTTGCCTTCGAAAATCCTCCTATTCTGCTCATTCCAAATCCCCCATAACACCGCATAAAAAAGAGCTCTATACATGATCTTCCCCCGACTTCCTAGAGCTTGAAAGTCCCACTGATAAAGTAGATCTCTCACTGTACAAGGGCCAACCCAAGCAAGACCAACAGAGGTGGCAAAAAATCTTCATATCTGACCAGAAATAGTGCACCCCAGAAGTACCTGGGCCAGCACCTGTATCACAGTGAAAAATGTTTTTCTGCTAGAGAAGGTCTGTCTTTTCTGTGCCTATTAGATCCGAATACGTCTTCCCATCAGCCTCTTTCCATGGATAAGTTAAGGACTAGGAGTACCCAAAGGAATGCGGGAAATTTCCCTCGGGGGAGTGGGGGTGGAAGGAAGGTAGAGGCCACTGGATCCACAAACAAAGCAACAGTATCGACTAGCTAGCAATGGATAGATTGGGGTACCGAACAGCTGAATGGACTCCCCAATCACCAGAGGGACGGGCCTTTAAGAAGTAGGGGGTAAGGAAGAATGGAAAGGAGGGGTGAAGGAGAGGAAGCTGGAAATGGGGACAAACTTCCTCTTTTGACTTGGCAGCTATTCGATGAGTTGACACTGCTGCCCATCAAGCATCTTTAGCATGGTATTGGCCTATTTCAGCAACATTGCTTTGTTATAATTAGTGGATTTTGTCTACTAGTTGAACTTTTTATTAGTTGGCGGTAGGTAAGCTTCATCAATGAATAGATAGAACATAATTTTTGTCATTTATGGGCTGGACATATGCAGATTGAATGATTGGTTAATAAGAATAAATGGATTATATGTAACATTTTAACTGAATTTCTAAGAGAATTATTCTGTCTTTCAAGCTTTCGGTTGGCTATATTAGTTAAATGCATTGACTAGTAATTATATTTCTGATTTTTTTATTTTTTATTTTTTGGACTCGGACTAATTTCTTGAACCTTCTTTCATCAAAGTGATTGAATTTCGGCATATTTTCTGTAAATAATAATATCATATTGCACATTCTTTTTGTTTCTTACTTTGCCCCATGCAGGCAGATGCGAAAAGTTGAGTCAAGAAGACTACTTGTTGGTAACATCCATGTACTTTATAACCCGAGCCGAGGGGACATTAAGTTAGGTCAAGTAAGTCCCCTGACATTGTTATCTAAGTTATTATGCACAAAGTGACCACAACTACCCTTTCCATGGTACTCCAAATTAAGCTTCATTGTGGAAAACTAGTGCGCTTCTTGGATCTCTTATGCTTCCATTATTTCTGGCAAATTTGATTTTCTAAAAAGTCGCAAGATTCACTGACAAGTTCTTTCTTGCAGTATCCATGAAGAATCATGTCGGCATTTGAGGAAATTAATTATTGAAAAATGTTCTACATGGTTTATCCAAAGAAACAAATAATAATCTATTATACTAAGATATTATTATCAACAATAATTAGCCACATTGCATTTGAATTTTGGGATGCTTACATTTCTTTTTTTTCCTTTCTGTTTTTCGACTAATACATTTCAATCAAGAAAACTTGAGATTAGACCTTGCTGGTTTGTTGGACAGGACAGTTTAAATGGGCATTAAGATGTTTGAATAAGTATTAATATCTAGTTTACATCTCTGTCCATCATATGAAGTATGAACAGCTTATAGCAACTACAAAAATAGTAATGTCTTATCCTCACTGGTTGGAGTCAGCAACATGGATCCTCGTACACCACTCCAACCTGTCAAAAATTATATTTTCATCTGCCTTGTGTGCTTTTGAAATCCTTAACAAACTCTATCCAGGTCCTTTTTGGTCTTCCTCTAGCCCTTTTGGATTGTTGTCATATCAGCAGCTTGTGATTTTAAAATTGTTTCATTTATGTCTCTTTCCATACCTAATGAATTCTCATTGTGTTCCTCAATGTGCTCAGACTATCTTGTCAATGTTGTATGGAACTTATTCTAAATTCTGAAAATTGTGATGGAGAATCAATTTATCATATGTAACTTAAGTGATTTAATTGACCCAAACTACATGCAAGTACTTGGCCTATTAATATTCTTTCAAGATGCACTTGCTGAATTCATCACTGATTTAGTACTTTATGCACATGATTTTTTTTATTATACCTCCAGTAAGGTTCCAGTGGCAAGCCACTAGTGTTCACCTTATCATTAACCAGATGAGATTTCATATCGAAATGTTATGTTTTGCAGATCCGTTTCCTTTTGTCTAGGGCACATGCCCTCTCAGAAAGATGGGGTACTATCCCTGTTTTGCTTGCTGGTGATTTCAACAGTACTCCTCAGGTGTGACTCCTAATGATAGTTGTATTTTATTTTCCCCTTGGAGCTTTTCCTACTAGTGTTACTAAGTACTTTTTTTTTTTTTTTTTTTTTGCTCATTGTCAGAGTCCTGTGTACAAGTTTTTGTCATCATCAGAGGTGAGTCTCTCTTTAGTTATTAGTAGGGTGAACATCAACAAAATTAATGCTATCCACTTTATGGTACTGATGATAATAACTACTACTAGAACATGCGGTACTTCATTTTCTGAGGCGCTGTTTGTGGGGTGCTTGAAGTTTATTGTGTTTCTCATATCCAGCTAAATGTCATGCTATATGATAGAAGAGATTTATCTGGTCAAAGGAGCTGCCATCCTGCTCAAGTTTTCAGCTACCAAAGACAAATGGACAGCGCATTTATAATGGACAGGTACATTCAATTACCATCTTTTGTTGTGCTGATACTGTCTTGCCATTCACGTAAACAAGGATTAGAAACTCATTTTGGAACTTCGGGTTTCCAACTAGGCCAAACTGACATCGGTGGATTTTGGCCTGCCCAGTTGCTGTCACCCACACACAACACGCACACACACAGACACATAAGTATACGCTATATATAGCTCGCTGCATCTTAAGAAGTCTAGTATTTCTATTGTGTGTTTCTTTTTCCATGTCACCCTTAGATAAATATAGATAAATTAAATATCTATTTCCTAGTGAAAATTTTCTTTCGTAGGTATTTTGAAAGTAGCAGAAGGAAATTCTGATCCTCCAATTTCTCACTTCCTGTGTATTTGGAGAACGACTATACCTTTTCTGATTGGTTGGTTGGATCATCGGATATAGACTCTTCATACTTGTTGAACCTGAAACTTCGAGGGTGAAGACTTAAAACCTAGAGGGTGTTGATAGGAACTTTTAGTTTAGTATGATATTTTAGAATTATAGAATTAATGGTTATATTCCATAATGTGTGTGTGTTTTTGTGTTCACATGTATGTATATTCTCATTCTTCCTACGTTATTGATCAAATTTCAGTTATTTTCAAATTGAAAAAGCATGCTTGTGATACATAGGCCTCAAATCTCAACTAATGCCTTGTCCATTATACATCTTCAATCTTTCTACTGGTAATTCAATTTCATTTCAGATTCTTCAAGCACTGCTGGACTGATGAAGAGGTAAAAATTGCAACCGGCAATCCTAACAATGCCATAATAGAGCATCCTCTGAACCTTAAAAGCTCCTATGCCACTGTCAAGGTTGTTAAATAATTGCTTTTCTTAGCGTCTTATTATATTTTTCTTTACTGGAATTGGCATCAGATATACTTTGAACAATGATAAATATTTTTTTTAGGGAGCTACAGGAACCGGAGGTTTCAATGGTGAACCTTTAGCTACTACTTATCATTCAAAGTTTTTTGGGACTGTTGACTATTTATGGTAAATAGCTTCTCTTATTAGCAACCTTACACAATATTCTAGTAGTGATAATCATGAAAGGACTGTCAACTAACTGGAACATGATGTAGGTATTCAGGTGGGATTGTCCCTACAAAAGTTCTAGACATACCAACAGTTGATTCTCTACGAAAGACTCACGGTCTCCCTTGCAAGGTATGAAACCTACGATTTGAACATAGTATCCTATATGAGAGATTACCAGCCATCAAAACTTCGCGTGGCTTTTCATTGAGAAACTCTGAAAAATCTAGGATATTTGCATTTGTATTGTTGTTGCTCCACTAAGATATCCAAATATTCCAAAATAAATAAGAGAATAAAACTGAGTAAAATCATGGAAAATAACATATAGATTTTTCATCCATGTATTGTGTCATGTATGCGGCTGTGTCATTATTTGTCCTTTATATGCTTTGTTGATTTAATTTACCAATTACAATAACAAACAAAGCATATCAAATTGCATTGTCATGGAAAAGATATTCCTATCTAGCACAATTATCTCTATGTATGCAAATTCAAATATGAAGCATAGGAGACAAGCAATATATAGTGGTTCGGTCCAATGACCTATGCCCACTCCCGAAAGAACCAGCCCCTTGGTCTCCGGATTTCACTAAGGTAGGTTATGGGTTCACCTCCAACCCTTACACATTTAGTTTTTGTACATTGGTTCACCTAACAATCACTCAATTTTATACTTGGGCTAATTGAGAAACCTTCTATCATTTTGTTAAGGTGCTTAAGTCACTAAGTCTTACATCCACCATACATATGATTTAACAATAAAAACAAAATTAACACTTGCCTCTTTGAAGACGAATATGCCTATGTAGTGTTCTTCAATCTTGAATTTTTCCTTCAAGCTTTGGCCTCCTTAGCTCTTGCTCCTTGGTATTGAGGATGTGCCAATCTTGTGCCAAACCAAAGCCAAGGAAGGTCCTACCTCTAGGAAGTGTTTGGGTATGCCTATGGATTCATCCAGATCCTAGAGGTTTTAGGGATTACACTTCATATTCCATTCATGAGCTTTGAATGCTCAGTGATCTTCCTAAGAAGCTTGGGAGTAGTGGTAGAAATGTTTTTGGGAGCCCCAATGGCTATAATCTCCTCTCTAATGGCTAGTATAGGCCTCCCATCGGCTAGTTGAGTTTGAACTTCGCTTAACTAAAGGAGGGCTTCGGTTAACCAAAGATAGAGCTTGAGAAATACCAGCAATCTGTCTTTTGAACCGAAGCACCTTCGGTTTGTAGAAGCACTAATCGAAGGCTTGTTCGGTTAACCGAAGGTGTACTTCGGTCAACCGAGCCCTCTGGTCTTGAAGGCACCCACATGCCCAGGGCCTTGGGTCAACCGAGAGGTCAAGCTTTGGTTAAGCAGGAGTGTCTTCGGTTGACCGAAGACACTACAAAATCCACATACTTGGCCTTCTATGTCTTTGGACTCGTGGCCTTTTAAAATACATTTGATTTACCTAATTATTAAGGTGTTTTAAGGCTTATTTATAGTGTAATTTAGGGTCCATTTTACCAGAGAAAAGGTTGGCACAATGATGTGAAATGTTGATGCTTGGCCTTCTATGTCTTGAGCTTCTGGTCTTGATCTTAATATGGAGCTTGTAGGTGCTTCAACATGGATTTGTCATGAAATTGATAAACTAAGGGAGTGACATTTTATTATGGCACTAACAATCCCCCCCTTTGGTAATTTCATGACAAAAACCTATTCTAAAATATTACAGACCCAAGAATGAACACTAGAAATAATTTACATGAATGTCTTTAAAAAAAATACAACAAATAAAATACAAAAAACACTCAATCAAGATCTCATATGCTCCCCTTGAGATCTTGAACATTTGCTCCCTCTATGAATGTACTTGCCTCAATGTCTATACCAATATAGCTGCAAAACAAACACATTCTTAGCGGAAAATATCTCTCCCCCTTTTTGTTAGAAATTGACAAAGATTTAACTTTGTGAAAGAGAGTATATTTTTTTCTTAAAAATATTTTACTATGAAAACATAAGGAAAACGGTTCAAAACACATGAAATATATTATTATAAGCATACATGTGTTGTTTTCCTAGAAGATTTTACTATAGGAGCTTTAGGATATATAAAGCTTCATTAATCATGCAAAAAAATTTTACTATAAGCATGGCATGAAATATGAAGCAAAAAGGGAACTAATCTTGTATATCAATCATATTACTATAGAGCACATATACACATAATTAGTTGAAAAACAATAAACGTAGACAAAACAATATACTAATTGAAAAAATAGATATGTTGTGATTACAACCAGAGTGGTTTATACTATATACTTGGGTACCCACTTGGTGGTTTTTGAAGGAGGCCTAGGAGGCTTCCTATTCCTATTTTTTTCTACCTCTTTTCGAAGTTGAAAAGATTTGTTTAGTTTATCAATTAAATCAAACAATTCTTTCATTATATTAGTTCTAGGAGGTGGGATGAGAAGATCCTTCTTATTTGGAGACTTCCTTTTTGGATTTTACTATAAGGTCAAGGGAAGAAGTCTCCTCATCAGGTGCTATATGACCATAACCATAACAGTTATAGCACTGAGTTTCCTTTGATTTTTCCTTTTTACTTTTTAGATTTTACTTGATGTCTATTAAATGAATATTTGTTCACTTTTGCTTTTTCTTTGCCCTAAATATGTTTGAGGAATTTTTTAGCTAACTTAGCTACCTCTTCTCTTCTTCTTCACTCTCAGATTCATATTTTACTTTTTCTTTATTTTTAGAGTCATTAAGTTTAGCTAGGAAAACCTCCCCTGAAGGAAGGGTTCCCGGAGTAGACGGTTTTGAATGGAGAATGAATGAAATAGAATAGTCTGGCAGAATCGTATGATAGGGAAAGTGCAGAGCCTCCCACTTGTCGGGGTTATCGGGCTGTAAGAGGATCTTCTTCAAGAGGTTGAGTGAGGGGAACTGACTAATGACGAGAGCTTAACGAAGGACTCATTTCCATAGCGGGAGCGTACGCAGCTTATTTAGAGAAGCGATAAACGCGATTCACCGATAAAGAAGGAGGCAGCGGGCACAGTTATACGATTCCCGAAGATGATCTAGAATTGGGTCAATTACGTTTATTAGAAGTGGACAATAGAGTGGTTGTACCAGCCAAAACTCATCTACCGTCGGGAAGGTGATCCCATCTTTCAGCTAATAGAAGAGGCCTTGGCAGGAGTCTCTCTCGAAGAGGTTCCATGTCTAATACTCAAGATCTCTCCAAACGTGATCATACCAGTTGATGCCACTAAGGCGGAGAGAAGACGGAAGTACTTTCAAGTGATTTCAAGTGATCTCTCTCTTGGTTATTCGGGAAACGTCACACAGAGGGATAATTTGATCTTTGGGGACAAGCTGAGCGAGCATTACTATATCGTAAGTTACGTTCGCAATAGAGGTTATACATAGTTAAAAAAGAGAAGATTTTCGGTCCATTAATGTATGTCCACTCCCAAGAACGCCAACCCCTTGGTCTCCAGATTTCACTAAGGTAGGTTTTCAATGGATTCACCTTCAACCCTTATACATATAGGTTTTTTTACATTCGTTCATCTAACAATTACTCAATTTTATAGACTAATTGAAAAACCTTTTAGGTTTTTTTTACTGTGGTTCGGTCACCAAGTCATATATCCACCATACATATGATTTAACAATAAAAACTTAATGAACGCTTGCCTCTTGGAGGAAGCGGAATATATTACTTTACCGTTAAATTTTAGCCTCCTTAATCTTGCTTCTTAGTTTTGCCTCCTTAGCTCTTGCTCCTTAGTTTTGATGATGTACCAATCTTGTGTTAAACCAAGGTCTAAAGAGGTCCTACCTCTCAGAAGTATTTGAGTATGTCTATGAATGAGTTCATCCAAATCCTAGAGATTTGAGGGATTATATTTCATACTCCATTAATGAGGGATTATACTTCATACTCCATTAGTGAGTTTTGAATACTCAATGATCTTCCTATGAAGCTTGAGAAGTGGAAAAAGTGTTTTGGAGAGCCTAGTAAAAGTCCCTCAAAAATCCTCCATCAACTAGCTTCTATCTTTAAAAATGCTCTCTATTTATAGAGAAAAATCCCAATAGAAGAGCCCCAACAGCTATAAGCTCACCTCTAACGGCTAGTTTAGGTCTCCCAACTGCTAGTTGGGCTTGACCTTCGGTTAGCTGAAGGCTTCGGTTAACCAAAAACAGAGCTTGAGAAATACCAAGTTACTATTAACTTTTGAACCGAAACACTTTCAGTTAGCCTAAGCATTAATCAAAGGCTTGTTCAGTTAATCGAAGGTGTACTTCAAACAATACAATAACCAAAGGCTTAATTCAACTTTCAGTTAGCCTAAGCATCAATTGAAGGCTTGTTCAGTTAATCGAAGGTGTACTTCGAACAATCAATAACGTTAACCATCAATAACGTTTAATCGAAGGTGTACTTCGAACAATCAAACCCTCTTTTGCCCTGAAGGCACCCACATGCTCAAAGCGAAGCACTAACCAAAATCAGTCTTTGGTTAATCAGTGTTTTCAGTTGCCCGCAAACACTACAGAATTCACATACATTTTTTATTTAGTCTTTTTTATCTTGATGATTTTCATTAAGCTAATCCTCACATTATATAGGTAGTGGTGTCTTGAACGTGTCCTTAACATTTGTTGATTCACCCTTTTTAATCTTGATGATTTTTGTTAAGCTAATCCTCACATTATAGGGGTCATGCACCCCATAGGATCATGGATACTAAACACAACGGAAGAAGAAGACAAAGCCATTTTGGATACATCCATTGTACAACATGAAGACATGGTTTAAAATCCGTCTGCACTTTGCTTGGGCAACCTGATAGCATCCCACCTACTCATCACACCATGTGTCGGTCTCGGTGTCTTGACATGTTGACCATGCTTTCCATCTGTATGGAAACAGTGTCGTACATGTAGAACATGATACTTCGGTTACATAACTCTACTACTACATAAAGACTTCTCTTCACTAGTTTTGTATACAGAAACTACACAAGACTTGTCTAACTTCACTAGTTTTCTATACAGAAAGTGGGCAGTGACCATCTGGCCTTGGTTTCTGAGTTCGCCTTCGCACAAGACAAAGGAGAAGGTGAAACCAACATAACTGAAGAAGATGACAGTGAAGTGGAATAAAAAGGCTATAAAAAACAAGGAGAGAACAAGCATGTTACAGCAAATGCAATGTTCACATGTACAGAGTAAAACAACAACAATCTCTTATTTGCATGCACATATTCAAGCCACGGCTGTAGTACTGGTCTTCTGGGGTTCGTGACCGGTGCTGCCATACTCGTTGCGGTATCCCGGACCATATCTTGTGTTGTAGACCCCAGCATGCAAGAGTCCCACATATATCAACTGGGTCAGTGTTGACATTATGATAAAAGCCTCCAATGTTTTCTGTCATTCATCAGTTAATCAGTAAAAGATGAAGAAGTTGAAATCAATATATAACCATATAAATAAGAACGTTATTTACCAAATGATTTCCTCTATGTCCTCCTAAACTGATCTCCTTGCATGCTAGACTGATTCATAGAAACAGAAAAAAAAAATAATTATATTGAGATGCAGATGATGATGGGTTATTATACATGTTTAATCTTTCATTTGGTTTGGATTGAAAGATAATCAAAGCAAGGATACCCAAAAGCTAGAGCAGTTATAGCCCAAGCTATGATTGAAGATGAAGCTGCACCAGCTAAGCTTTCACTCCGCCATGCATGAAGATGCATGAGCCCAGCCAACACCGAGAACACACCGATAACTCCAGCTATTAAAGCAAATATTAACATGAAAGTAGTTGACGGATTCCCACCCAGATCTGCACACGCACACATAAGAAGAAAAACCCAGAAGTGAACTCAATATATATATATATATATATATATATCTATATCGAGAGAGAGAGAGAGAGAGAGAGAGAGAGAGAGAGAGAGAGAGCGATGAGTGTACGTGGGTGGTGGTGTTGGCCATTGATGTATTTGTCAAGAGACCATCCGGCGAGTCCGAGTATTACCAGATAAAGCACCAAGTTCACTGCCAAGAGTGGAGTCATTAGCCTTCTACCAGCAGTCCCAACTGCCATGATCTAAGTTTCAAGGAAGGTGGAGAGATAACAAGTTAGTGAGTGATGTATGTGTTGTTCGAATCCAAGTAAAGAAGACGATGCGAATGGATGAGATGCTAGTGTTTATAAGATAAGAGCCATCAATGGCTACTCGTGGCAGGACTTGGGATGATTTGGTTTACGTGGTTCGTCGTGAGGGTGTTGCAGGCTACAGGTGTTAATGTGAATACACAAACAAAGCTGGTTCTGGCTTTTGGATGAATGAGCCGTGGCGCAGACTTAAGTGAGACAACCAAGCTCGTGTGGCTTTTTTTAACTTGTTCATCTATTGCCAGTTGACAACTTGACACTCGCTATACCGGTTAACAGGGAGGATTATTGGCGGGTATCTAACCGTTAACAGTTTACTGGTTTATTGTCGAACACGTTGTGTACATGCACGAACGTATATTTTGAAATCGAAACGGATGTCTACCCAGCCAATAGGTTGTCCGGTTCGCCACGAGGGCAATCACACTTGGGCCTCCTTTTCGCTTAGCTTCCTACAAATAGAAGAGTTTTAGGGCCCCGTTTGCAAAGCTTCCTACAAATGCAAGGGCTTTGATATGAAGGGCTTTGAAGCCCCGTTTGGCCAGAAAGCTTTTTCTAAATTTAAGTGAAACTTTTAAAATTTTAAAGTTACCTTTTTTTTTTCTACTGCACATCTATACTACTATTAAAAGCAAATATTACTTTTAAGAATATTTTAGTAAATAATTCTTTTTTTTCCTTTTTTTTTAATTTATTGATAGAGTCCAAATTTCCTTTTCTATCTAAAACATTCCTTCTTTTTTTTTTTTTTTTTTTTTTTATAAATTCTTGGTGTTAATTATCTTTTTTTTTAAAGAATATTTCCCTACATAATTCCTTTTTTTCCTTCTTTTTTTTAAAATTTATTGATAGGGTCCAATTTTTCTTTTCTATCTAAAATATTCATTTTTCTAAAAAAAATTCTTGGTGTTAATTATCTTTTTTTTTTCAATTTTTTTTCTTGGTGTTAATTATCTATTTTTTTTTATTTCATTCCAAAAATAAACGTCTATAAAAAAGTCTTTTTTTTTACATTTATTGATAGTCCAAATTTTCTTTTCTATCTAAAAGATGCCTTTTTTTTTTTAATTCTTTGTGTTAATTATTTTTTGTTTTTTCAAATATTTTTTTCCTTGGTGTTAATTATCTTTTTTTTTTTTAATTTCTATGCAAAAAAGAAAAAAAACGTCTATCCAAAAAAAAGTTTTTTTTCCTTCTTTTTTTTTTTATTTATTTATTGATAGTCCAAATTTTCTTTTCTATCTAAAAGATTCCTTTTTTTTCTTGAAATTGTTATCCAAAAAAAAAGTTAAATCCCCTATTGTTTTGGACTATAATAGTTTTTTTTTTTAATCTAAAAAAAAATATTAGTTAGAATCTTCATTTTCATTAGTTAAATTCTTTAAATCCATTAGTTTTTCTCTTTATTAGTTAGATTCGTTAATTAGGAGTTTAACTATAAGAATGTTAGATAGTTCTAATAGGAATTTAAAAGGATAATTTAATATATAACATTAAGAGACCATTATCCACTAATATTTAGTAATTAACTAATAATATTATTCTTTTTTT
>JAUPMG010082314.1:0-12813 GCA_031762675.1 Pachysandra terminalis | reverse complement strand
CTCTCTCTCTCTCTCTCTCTCTCTCTCTCTCTCTCTATATATATATATATATATATATATATATGTATGTATGTATGCACACACACAAATCTCAAATCAGGAAATTAACAATGTGATGTTGCCAACAAACAGGTATGGATTCTGTGCAATGACTGTGGAGCAACCTCAGAAGTCCAGTTCCATGTGGTGGCTCAGAAATGTATCAGTTGCAAGTCGTACAATACGCGGCAGACAAGAGGAAAGCCAACAACAACGAAACCTCAATGTTCACATTGACTGCAGCATCAAGACTAGGCTTTCATCTGCCAGAGCTCACATTCTATGGTTCATTCAAATGACGATCCGCGAAGGAGAGACGAGGGAACCTCCCAAGTCCCAACTTCTTTGGGCTCTCTTGAAGATTTATTCTTATGTTTGTATTTTATTTTCTAGTTGGGATAACCACCAGCATCATCCAGGTGGTCGGTAGGTCTTGATTAATGCCAGTTTTGTTTCTTTCAGTTCAGTACCTCCAGGTTTAGATAAACAGTTTTAGCCCTTTCTCGTTTTAAAGGTTGGGGAGAAGCTGTCTTATGTTCTGGATCTATCTACTGTTGCTGCGAAAGCTTCATGTGTTTTAAGGAGACTTCCTTATGTGGTTTTGGCCCTGCGAAAGCTTCATGTCCTACAAAGCTTTGTCGATTCAGCCCAACCCCTAATCGACTTCCTTGGAGGTCAACCCAGACCCAACCCAACCCAATTTGCAACCGGAACTCTGAGACCCAAACACCAAACCGAATTTTTTTTTGAAATCCAACCCAAACTGCAAATGTGTTCCCGAGGGAGTCGAACTGAAGCAGAATCAACAAACAAGAAAAAGGAAAAAAAAGAAAGAAAAGAAAATAGATGAAGAGCTTGTAATATCTTAGTAACTTCTTCGAGTGAGGTAGCTTAGCTCTACACATGGCTTAGTTCACTTGAATGGATGGATCCTCCTGCCACCAACTCGACCATAATTGCTCCAAGGCGAGTTCAATTCTTCTACTACGATTCCTGCTGCCATCCCTAGAATCAAGGAACGAGAGGCTGTACACATCAATCCTTGATTATTATGATGAATACTATTGAACCATTTGATATATATTGTTGTGCCTTTTTCTAATGGTTTGAGCTTTTAGAGTAATTGGTGTTTAACATGGTATCTGAACAAGAGGTCAAGTGATCAAATCCCGGGGCTTATATTTTTGTGTTTATTCTCCTACGGATGCGCTATTCCCATGTGTTTGTCTTGGTGACTTGCTACGGATGTCTTGTTCGAGAGGGTATTAAACCATTTGATATGTGTTTGTCTTGGTGACTTGCTACGGATGTCTTGTTCGAGAGGGTATTAAACCATTTGATGCATTGTTGTGCCTTTCTCTAACAGCTTGAGCTTGTAGAGTAATTGGTGTTTAACAAATACAACTCCCATCCCTAAGTTGTTGGGATGGTAGTAGTGATAGCAGTAGATTTCCATTCCTCCAAGGCAGGGAATTTCAAAGTAATATTTCATGTGGGGGTGGGGTGTTCTACTCAAAAGATCCGAGTACACAAAGCTTCAATTCAAACTCAAATGTTGTCCTTACCAAAAAAAAAATAAAATAAAATAAGTAGAATGTTGTGTTCCATGTACTTTTCAAACAAGTTGTAATTGTGGTTCTCTTATTGGTAGTTATTGTGATGACAACAGATAGAAATAGTTTATATATGATTGGTGTACATTACTGTAACATCAAGGACCGCATAGCGCAGTGGATTAGCGCGTCTGACTTCGGATCAGAAGGTCGTGGGTTCGACTCCCACTGTGGTCGGCAAGTACTTATTTTATAGTTTGATTCTACTCTTTTTATATAAGCGGATAATATAAAACCAAACAAACCGTTCTAAACATGCTAGTTTTTTTTTTTGGTCCCAATGGAAAATGATATTGAAGGACTCTTCAATTCTGAATTGAGAGGATTATAAAGGGAATCCTGTGGAAGAAATGGCTTTATACGAAAAAAAAACAGAGAAAATCGACACAACAAAAGGAGATGGAATCAAGGTTTTGAATTTTTTTTTCCCCATCTCTTCTATTATACCTGTTTCCATATTGGGTGGCAACTCCTAATCTTGTTGTATGTGTTTGGGTTTCCATTCCATCTCTTTCTGTACATGTTTTCCTGTAAAATCTTCTTTTTGTTTGATCAAATGGGTATGTGTTAGTGTTGGGTAGGTTTTGTATAGATATGTAGATGTCAAGCTTTTAAGATTCAGTCCTTACTGCTCACATGTTGCTTGTAAAAACTCTTAATTGAAGCAAAGAACAAATCAGGCCAAAAATGATTTCATGCAACATTCTCAACTGAGTCATTTTTTTTTGTAGGAGTGGGAATGTGTAATGAAAGTAAGTATTAGTGAAGTAGGTACAAGTTGGAAGTTGATAGATGTGGTGATCCAAGGATTTTTAGTAACTGGCTTATATTTATCATAACTTTGATAATTAGCTATTGGGTATATAGATCCTAGCTCATTGGATTGAAATCAGATTGTGTAACAGACTTGTAAAGTCTTTGTAGGGATACTAAGAATTTATATAATGCGGATTTTCATTTCTTGAAATGGTTTCTCTTTTATATATATATGTTGATTGCTGCTTGTTTTTAATTGATTAAATATGGTTCTGTTGTTGGGCTTTGATAATCTTCACTACATGTTTGTACAATATGAGATAAATTATGACTATAATAAGATCATGCAGCTCATATGCATAATTTTTTTTTTTTGTGTGTGTGTTGGGGTGGGGGATATGATATGTGTGTGTTTTGGGGTGGGGGATATAAAATGTGTGTGTGCGTGCGTGCGTGTGTGTGTGTGTGTTGGGGTGGGGGATATAATATGTGTGTACATGTGTGTTTTGGTGTGGGTGATATAAAATGTGTATGTGTGTTTTTTTCGTGTTGAGGGATATAAAATGTGTGTATGTGTGTGCGTGCATGTGTTTTTTGGGGTGGGGGATATAAAATGTGTGTGTGTACGTGCGTGTGTTTTTTGGGGTGGGGGGATATAACAGGGGTGTGTGTGGGTTTTTGTTTTGTTGTTGGTGGGCGGTGTAAAATGTGTGTAGGTGTGGGTGTTTTGGGGTGGGGGATATAAAAATAAAATGTGCGTGTGTGCGTGCGTTTTTTGGGGTGGGGGATATAAAATGTGTGTTTTGGGGTGGGGGATATAAAATGTGCGTGTGCGTATGTGTGTGTGTTTTGGAGTGGGGGATAGAAAATGTGTGTGTTTGTGCGTGTCCGTGTGTGAGTGTTTTGGGGTGAGGATATAAAATGTGTGTGCGTGCGTGCGTGTGTTTTGGGGTGGACGATATAAAATGATAAATATGCAGAGATGTGTATTTGTTCCATATACATACTTTTGTATGTTTATGCTCTTTGATGCTCTTACCAACAGATTACCCCTCCTCTTCTAGACTATGAGAGCTTGATTCAATCCATCTAGGACTACTACCAGTTCAATTTCCTTCTCTTCCAAAGTCTTTGGTTGTTGCATCCTTCTTTTTCTGTACCTTCCATCTCTTCTTCTCCCATCTGCTTGATCACTTCTATTACCCCTTTTGACTGCATAATTTTCATGCAGGTTTTGCACCTGATCGCTTTTCTAATTCAGTCATTCTACGGCGAAAATCCCTTCTGTTTCCTTTCATCAGAGTCATAACGGTAGAATTATTTATGTTATTTCCTGAATTTGGTCAGAAGACAGATATATTAATTTATTATTTATAATTTCTATCAAAGCCTCCTTTTATTGATTTTTTATAATAAAATATTTTTTTTTTCCAAAATTGATGTAGAAACCACTGAGACACCTTCTGATCCCCCTACCAACCTCAGCATATTTCCCTCATCCTTCTTTTTCTCCAAAAAATTCATTTAAAGCAAATATTTTCTATTATAAAAACCATCATTTTACTATTTTTCGTAACTCGAAATGCCAAGAATCCAAATTTAGACCACTAGATGGTGTTGAATCAATCGAGACATATTTAGATGTTACTGAATGAGGTACACTTATTGAATGACTTTAGAAAGTCCTACAAACGAAATTATAACAAGGATTGCATGTAGTTCACTTGTGTCCAAACAAACCCTAATGCCCATGCATTGCCAATATGTTGTTTTCTCTAATAACTGTTACAACTAATATAATATTCCCTTAGCTTGATGGTTTCTTCATCCTTTAGTAGATCCACCAATTGAAACTCCATTACCATCACCTCCCCCTGTTCCACCTCCGCCACCTATTCCTCCTCCATTACCACCGCCAATTCCAACGCCAACTCCTACTCCTCTGTCACCCTCACCTCCTATTCCACCACCACTACCACCAGCTCCAATGCCAACTCCAGCACCTACCCCTAGACCAACTCCACTCCCACCAGTTCCAGCTCCAATGCCAATTCCAGCACCTCCTCCAATACCACCTCCACCACCTCCTCCAACACCTCCACCACCAACACCTCCTCCAGCACCCCTGCCACCTCCAATGCCACCACCAACCCCACCACCTACTCCTCCTCCAGCAACCCCACCACCTCCAATACCACCACCAATTCCTGTGCCAATGCCTCTTCCAATACCACCTCCTCCTCCAGCACCCCCACCACCTCCAATGCCACCACCTAGTCCTTTACCAATGCTTCCTCTAGCACCACCCCCACCACCAACACCTCCTCCAGCACCACCACCACCACCAATGCCACCACCACCTATTCCTCCACCAGCAGGTCCTCCAGCACCAACCCCACCACCAACACCTCCTCCAGCACCACCCCCACCACCTATTCCTCCACCAGCACCACCTCCAGTGCCACCACCAATTCCTTTGCCAATGCCTCCTCCAGCATCACCCTCACCACCAGCACCCCCGTCACCTCCAATGCCACCACCAATTCCTGTGCCAATGCCTCCAGGACCACCCCCACCACCTATACCTCCTCCGCCACCCCCTCCGCCTCCAACCCCACCACCAATTCCTTTGCCAATACCTCCTCCAGTGCCACCACCACTACCTACCCCTCCACCACCATGCTTTTTTCCCTTCTTATGGTGCTTTTTGCCACCACCACCACCACTGGCGCCCCTTCCTTTACCAACACAATCCGTTTTTACCGACTCAGTATGGAGCTTTCCAACATCGAGATCAAAACCCTCCCCCATATCAGAACCAGAAGAATGTCCAAAGCTCAAATCTTTCCGCCCACCAAAACCCTCACCACCACCAACCAAATCATGGTTATCAACAGCAACCCCCTCTACTTCCTCTACTTTCCCCACATTGTCTTTCTCTAGTAGTACCCTTCCCTTAATTTCACTGATCCCACAAGCCCAAAATAGTATAAAAACCGCACAAAAGTACTTTCCCACCATCATAAACCCCATTACTACAACAAGCGAATTCTAGTAAACTGCAGGATGAGAATGTGAAAGAGCATTGCATGGTTTTATAGAGAAGAATTGGTATGGTTATATGGTTGGTTGTGCCATTACTTTTGTGAAATTCAAAAGGAAAAACCTATTTGCTTCACCGCTAGCTTTTCTAACACTCGTACAGCTCAATTACATGCACCTCTACGTGATTCTGTCCTTTGCTTTCATGCTCACCTTGCCTCCTTTTTCTCCTCTTTCTACTTTTTATTTTGGGTTTTGTTTCTTCATATACTTTTTTTTTTCCTGTTTCAAAGATTCAACCACCTCTCCAAGTTGATGGGAACCACTGGGCAAAGCTCACGAGCTGCATTCATGGAACTACATGAATCAAAATTACTACAATACCCTTATATATATATATATATATGTATGTATGTATATAAATAATTTTTTGCTTTTGCTCGATCTGACTTAGTGGCCTTCATATCTGCAACACTTTCTACATATAATGCTGAAAAAAGAAATAAGAATAAGGAAATTGCAATCTTGAGATATATGTCAAAACAGTTTTTCCAATCTTGAAAATCATATTCATATTTTGGCTACTATATCAAAATAAAAAAAAAAATTGCATATTAAATGCCACATGTAAGAAAGAAAAAAAAGTTTTATAGATCTCTAATGTAGTTTTGTTAGACAGGGATACATTTATTAATTTTTATTTAATCACAAGGTAGTATATTTTTTTTTTTATTTATTTCATTTTTTTTCATGGTCATTTTTAACAGGAATGTCAGCATAATGAGGTAATTGGCAGTCCCCGAGCCATGTCATTATCCATTGGACGCTAAATTGGCATAGAATCGAGATTATCGAAAGTATCTTTGAGAATTTTGCCAAATCAGGTTTGTCGAGCATCCCCGGTTGGCGAGTTGAGACCTTGTCAAGTAGATTTGGCTTTCTCAGATTCTCCAAAAAATGTTGTAGATGGAACTAGGACGGGCACTTTATCTAGGAAGACTTAAAGTAGAAGATATTGAGTTTGACAAGCGTTCCATGGACTCAAATTGGACCCGATGACTAAAGGGTTGGGCGCCTAGGGTTGTTGGGGGTACCTGACCACCTTGGTAGGCACTCAAGCACCCTAACAGCCACCCCAATAGGGGTGAGTGCCTGTGCCTGAAGTGCTAGGCGCCCAGGCCTGTCAGATGCTTGGCACCACGACAGGAACCTCGGCAAGTGGCCCGATAGGGTTCTCGAAGGGATTTTTGGCCTCGTTAGGTCCCTTTTTTGTCCATAACAATGCTGTCAAAGTTTTTGAAATGCATAATTTTAGTATGTCTGGACTGCTAGCATGCATACGATGACCAAACTGAGAGTCGTGTTCGGCATGATGTGACTGACTTATGTATAGTGGATTAAGTGATTAGTTATTTGTATGTATGAGATGATCTTCATCTCGAGCAAGAGCCAAGTAGGGGGATTTCGACGGTCGGGCCGAACGGGTTAAACCCCGATACGCAACCTATGATCCAACGATGTTAAGCAAGGACAAGGTGCTATCTCAAGGATTGATCCGTCATGCATTAATCAATTGACCGTTACAGTTTTTATTACTTTAGTTTGAATTTTAGTTACAGATGAGAGGAATGGTAACACTTGCCACGATCCTAGAGATTCTTCTTAGCAATTTTATTACTTGAGATTATTTTAGTATAGATTTCAGTTGCAAATGAGAGGGATGGTTGCACTTGTCACTATCCTAGAGATTCTCCTTAGCCTGCATAAAGCTTAAACAAATGGAGAAAGAGAGAAAGGACTTGAGAGGAATTACAAAAATTGTGAGAATTTTCTTACTTAAGAAATCTATACAGAAATTTTGAGAGAGGGAGAGAGCTGTGAGACGTAACTCTTGAGGTGGCACCAGTCTGAATTTGAGTATCTCCCATTATTGAGTTGTAGATGTAGTTTGCCTTCTACTCCTCGAAGATTTACTCTCATGTATTCTATTCGAACAAACGTCTTGGGAATGATCATATTATAGTGATTTAGGCTCAAGTTGATCTAGTTATCCCAATCCAAAGACACGTGGATTAACATACATCTTCGATATACGTGGTTAGTGCTCATCAAAATTCCAACTAATTTTTTTTATTCTCATCTAAGTGGTTAGGCATGAAATTTGAACCAAGGTTTGTTGGTTTTCCAATTCCAATGTCAAGCCGTACCAATCTGGTTGATCAGACTAATGTATGATGTCACATCTGTATACTAAAAAAGTATAGGTTCACGAAAACAAGGCGCGAAGTATGACTTGTGACTCCAAGTGTGGAGATCATGGTTTTGAAGGGAAACAGTTATCTTTTGCCACCAACAAAATCTGTGTTTGGTTCATTGCAAAATACTTTGCAAAGTGGAAAGTAATTTTTCAAAAGAGTTTCATTTTCAAACAAAATCCCCCTCAGGTCCGATTGTTTCGTAGAATTAGTAGAATAAGAATTTGTGTTAAAAATTCTAATTCTAATTTTAATTCATTGAGAATTGAAATTGAGATTCTTATGATTAGAGGATGAGTAAGGAAGATGAAAATGGTGTGAAAAATTATTTTATATTTTTTTTATTAGGTTAAAGATAGATGTGGTAAAATCTAACCTAACCCGCCAGCCACCTCTGAACTTTTTTAGTATTTAGCGGATTTACGTTGACAAAAATAGAAATCTCTTAATCGGGTCAATTGAAACCCGTCCAAATAATAAACAGGTTGGGTTGAGTTGGCGGACTATAAATCCGCAAACATATCCGACCAATTGCTAGTTCTAGCAAAATCTGATCTGGCCCGCCAAAGCCAACCCAATATTTCAACAGATTTGGGTTAACAAAAATTATTATTTTTTAACATGATCAACCCAAACCCATCCGAATGATAAATGGGTTGGGTTGGTAGGTTTAGGTTATCAACCCGTTAACTTGTCCGAACCCAAGTAACCCATTTATTAAATAGATGGATTCGGATTGACTATATTATAATCAGGAGTTTACTCGACCCGATCCATTGCCAACTCCATTTGAAATCTAGGGTAGATAATTGCAATTAACAACCTGTTTCAAAAATAGCATACAAAGGAAGGAGAACTCTATTTTGTCGACCTCGGCATAGTACCAACTGATTGTTAACGGTTGAGATTTAAATAAAAAAAAATTGATGGCTTATATAAAGTTCTGAATAGCTCACAAAAAAATTATGTGTAATTTATGTAGAATTCAAATTATAATTCCCTCTCAAACAGGAAAATTGAAATTAGAGACTCCAATTCCAATTCTATCCCATTTCCACCTTAAATTCTACGAACCAATCGGGCCCTTCAAGTTTTTGCCTTCAAAATGAAGGATTTGATAAATAGGCATCTTAATTTCCGTGTGATATTTGACTTGGAAGAAAAGAAAACATGACTGAAAATAACATAATTTTTTTTTAATATAAATTGTAGATAAATTATATCAAGTAATACAAGAATCTAATGGGTAAGTTCTTATCCATGACATAAATTATATCAAGTAATAACATAAGTTTTAATAAAATATTTTTATTATTATTATTTTGGTGAGACTTTCACTTATTTTTGTTTTTTTTTTTAAAAATAAAATCGGGCTCTTTTAAGACTTTTAAGTCATATTATGCCTGGTTGGGAGGAAAAAAGAAGAAGAAGAAGGTAAGGTTGTGATTGGAATTGCTTAATGAAGTGATTAATTTTTTACTTTTAAGTTATTAAATCACTTTTTAAATCACTATGCATATTTAAGCTGTGTTTGGCTTGGCTTTTATAAGTATTTATTGTAGCTTTTTTAAAATTAAATATGTATTTGGTAAGTTTTATGAGTAAGTGCTTACCCATAAGCAGTAGAAGAAGGATCCAATAAGGAGAAGTTGTTGAGAACATCAACTCCCAAGCTCTTATGCGTTAAGGTAATTCACAATTTTAGTAATATTTTTAAAATACCTATTTTACCACTAAAATTTTATAAGCACTTAAATAAATGTTATTTTTAAACTTTAATAATATTTTTATAATACCTATTTTATCCCTAAACTTTCATAAACATTTAAATAAATGTATTTACCAAACACTATTTTCTTCAAATAAGCAGTTTATTGTTGCTGTGGATAAGTGTTCTCATTGAGCAACTTATCCAATGAGTGCTTATCCATAAGCACAAGCTGGGCCAATACAGTTTCATTATATTAAATGGGTAAGTTCTTATCCATAAGCAATAAAAACTCATAACACAAAATGAATAGTAGATATAAATGCTGAGAACAGCTTTTCTTTATCATTTATCATATGTAATAAACAATTCTCTATAGATTAATAAAACTTTCAAAATAACACTTTTAACCTCAAATATAATAATAAAATTTAAAATAATATTTTTTTACCCATATTCTTTAAGTTAATTCCTATATGGTCTATTTGGATACAAGATTTCAAAGATATATGAGAATCGGAATGCATATGAATTGTAAATCATATGATTTCAAATTCATATGTACTAAAATTATGTTGTTTTGTTAACATGTTACTCCTAGCCTAATTCATCTAATTTGTATAGCTAGTGTATAATTTTTTTTTTTCCTTCTCTACTTTTTATTTAACTCAAGTGACGTATTCTCTTACAAATAGAGATGGCAACAAGATTTAATGTACCGGGTATCGGATGAGCGGTATTGAAGGTACCATCCGGTCCAGATATGATACCAAAAAGAAAAAAATTGGATTGGAACGAACTGATAGTCAGATAGGCAAGATCGGTCTCATGGCAGACAAGATCAATCACCGAATTGACGGGACCGATCACCGGATAGCAAGACTTGTCGTCAAGCTAATTCTAACCCGATTTATGGATTATCAGACCAGAATCATTACGGGTGGAGTCGAGTCAGGGGGACCGGTGGGTTACCCTTTCAAGCCACCCAACGAAAATGAACACTCAAATTATAATTCTCGTGAATCGTGAGATCAGTGTTTCAGCGACGTGTCTCACCAGCTCAGGTATACACGCGTGGAGTGTTTCAACTTTCATCGAACGACCTCACTTCAATTTTTTATTATTTTATTTTTAATTTTTAACAGCGCAGATACGACGGCAGTAAGTCTCACACGCACTCCGGCGTATTTTAGCAACTTCCGTTCTCCCGTATCCAAAGGTCCAAGACTCCCAACCTACCTCTCGTCTCGTCCCCTAAAATTCTTAGGTCAAAATCAGATTGTCTCTTCTTTCCAAGGCCTAAACCCTAGAACCAATCCGAATGAATTCTCTGTAACTCGATTCAAAGAGAAATGGAAATTAGGATTTTCATTTATTGATTTCTTCTGTTGCTTTTCGTTTTCAATTTTGCAGGAAACGAGAGATCAGTGGTCGCTAAAACCAGAAATTAGGGTTTCATGAATCAAAACCTGCGATTTTTTTATTTATTTTTTTAATCTTTACTGATCTTAGATTCTGCAGAAATGAAGGAATAGGGTTCTTGCTGACGAAAAAGTTGCGTTCTCGAGGTAAGATTCAGAGGTCTTGTATTATTATTCAGAAATGGAGATATAGGTGGTTTAGATAGAAGAAATTAGGGTTCTTGAGAAGGAAAATTTGGGATATTTTGTAGTTTCGGTTCTTTAATTGTGCGATAAAATGGACGACACAGAGGACGATGCGAGGTATCCTCCAAACCCTTACCCTGTTAATCATCATCAGCAGAGCTACGGTTCTTCGCATCGTCCAAAGCTTCCGGTTCGAAACGCTTCGTATCCTCAACCGGTTGGTAATGAATATGGAGAGGAAGATGATGATGAAGATGAAGAAGAAGAGGTGGAGGAAGAAGAAGAAGAAGAGGAAGAGGAGGAGGAGGAGGAAGAAGAGGAAGAAGAAGAAAATGGTGTTCAGCGAGTTGTAGGAGATGTTATTGAAGATGATGACGAAGAAGAGGGCGAATATCCCGACCATGGCCCAAATGATTATCGTCGAAGGATGGAAGCTGAAGAGGAAGAGTCAGAGAGACACAGGAAGAAACGGAAGCTGAAGAATTTGGGTTATGAATTCGCTCCCCGTATCGCTGCTGCACCCTCTGTGACTGCTGCCGCTGCTCCAAAGCCATCTTTTGGTGGCCGGAATTCACCAGCGGATTGGACCGAACACGCGACCTTTGTTTTGTTGGATGCTTGGGGTGAACGGTTTCTTCAGCATGGGAGGAAGAGTCTTCGATCCGACGAATGGCAAGAAGTTGCAGACAAGGTCTCACAAGCATCGAAAACCAAGAGGACAGACACCCAGTGCCGCAATCGTTTGGATACATTGAAGAAGAAATACAAAAAGGAGAAGATGAAGTTAGCAGAATCGGGTGGTAGTGGAAGTAAATGGGTTTACTTCAAGAAGATGGATATGTTAATGTCGGCCTCGCCACGGCAAGCTGGCCTCTTTTGTGGATTGGATTCAGGTGAATATGTTTTTATGAACCCCCGAGCTTATTTGAATCGCTCCAATGGGTTGGACGAAATGAGAGATAGTCCGGGAAATTCAGAGTCTTCGGAGGGCAATGAGGATGATTCAGATGGGCTTCCACCCAAGAGGTCAAGGTTTGGAGATGATGCCGATGACGGAGCTTCATTTAGGTTGCTAGCGGATTCTATTGAAAGATTTGGTGAGATTTATGAGAAGATTGAGAATAGTAAAAGACTGCAGATGTTAGAATTGGAGAAAATGAGGATGGATTTCCATAGAGATTTGGAATTGCAGAAGAGGCAGATTCTGGAGAGGGCGCAGGCTCAGATTGCAAAAATACGGCAAGGTGATGATGAGGAGGCTGATGTGTCTGCCGAGAATCTCAGTGGATGATGTACGTGGTTTTCTACTCCTATTTTCCTTATTTGAACTGATTTTGCATTTTATATTTCTTGCATTATCGCATAATATACAGTAGGTAGTCTATGTTGCAATTGGTTCCTATATCTGAGTAATTGAATGGAGGAACTGTATTTAGAGATATTAGTTACACTAGGAGAAATAGCATGAACCTGAATCATTGTTGATTTAATGCATTTGTTCTTTTGCATTTAGTTCTGTTTAGTAATAGCAATATGGTTTGGATGGTATTTTTGTTCTTTAATGCCATGTTAGTTAACTGGGCCTTGCATTCTTTTTTGAGGATTGGGCGAATGTCCGCAGTCAACTTTGAAGCTGAAAATTGTGGATAGAAACATTGTTATAGTTAGAGTTTGTCTTCATGTCAGTATGAGTTAATCACTAAGTGCATGTGTAGTCATAGTGTTTAAACTCGGTTCCCGGCTCGGGATCGGCCGAGACGAACGGCCACATTTAATTAAAAAAAAAAAGAAAA
>JAUPMG010082303.1:0-12813 GCA_031762675.1 Pachysandra terminalis | reverse complement strand
AAATGCTCCCATAGCACCGGTGAACTTGGTCACATGTTCTTTTGCATTGCCTGATCGTCCATTGTACTGTGGCATGACGAATGATACTACATACCCTACAGGATATGGCTTCTTCATGATTGCCATCGGGTACGGAGGTTTGGTGTCGATGCTAAGCTCAATAGGCTTCTCCTCCTCCTTCTGCATGAGACTCATAATCTCCTCTTGAGTCATGAAGCCACTATCATTCACAGAGTCTGATTGAGGCGCACTTACTGGAGTAGTCACAGGAGTTACCACAGTTGTTGTAGGTAGTGTTCTCTCCTTCGTTGGCTCCATCAGTGGTGTGGAGATGTGACTCTCCTGTGTGATCATTGTTTACAACAAATCCAGTATCTTTGCCTGTGCTTCCACCATCTTATTCATCTTTATTCTCATCATCTCCATCTGATCATCACGATCATCAGGGTAGTAATATGCATCTTGTTCATCTTCTAGCTCTTGCAGGTCGTCTGGTAGATCTGTTTCGCGTCACTCCTCTTCAAGAGGATGAGATGATGCTTCTGCTTGCTCCATAGCCTTTGCTTTTCTCTTTTGTCTTTTCATTCTTCTAATAGTTATCAGTAAGTAGGAGACTTAGTCCCCAGTGAAGTCACCAAAATGTCGTGGGTGTTTTTGTGAATAGTCACCAAGAATAGAATTACTGACCGACGGGAACCTAAATCAACGAGTGACCATATCCCGTCTCTAGAAGAACCAAATAGTCAAACAGGTGGACCGTTTAACACCGGTCGAACCAGGCTAAGGGAGCTAGTGGGTTAAGGTGTTGGAACTTGTCCAACCCCTAGGGCTCTAATTGAGATTATGATTGAACCTTCTGCATGCTGTCTACGTACCCAAAAAGGGATCAAGTCAGACGTAGTTCAAGGTTTGGTAATTTTGGCAGAGGTCTCTCCCCTTTTTTCATCATCGGCGAACGAGGGAAGTCATCAAGTATTTATAGCATTTGAAAGAGAATTAACTGTAGTTAGAATTCCTAACCACAGTTTCTGATGGTAGTTAAAACATTCACCTGGGGTAGTACACATCATGTACCTCAATCTCTTAGGTGGACCAAATCACAAGTTGTTTAGGTAATTACAGGTTTGCCACTAAGAGACCGTGACATGGCCTATAACCCCAAATACGGCCAAGTGTTGGCGAGCCTCATGACACCTCGAAATGGGCATTGGCGATCAGTAGATATTCGTGGTCATGAAAGTTATTTAGCCTTGGCATCGTTGAGACTATCTAGTCTTGATGCCATCGATGTTATTAGTCTTAGTACTTTCGAGGTCCTCAAACCTTAGTACTTTCGAGACTGTGTGACCTTCTACGTCGTCGAGGTTCCCTCTAGACGGAGACAGTATCACCTTCTACATCTTAGAGCATCGCGCTAGACGGAGGTAGTATCTCCTTCTATGTCTTAGAGCTTCGCTCTAGACAAATGTATTATCAACTTCTACGTCTTAGAGCTTTGCTCTAGATGGAGGTAGTATCTCCTTCTATGTTTTAGAGCTTCGCTCTAGACAGAGATATTATCACCTTCTACGTCTTAGAGCGAAGCTCTAAACAGAGGTAGTATCGCCTTCAACGTCGTTAAGCATCGCTCTAGACGGAGGTAGCATCGCCTTCAACGTTGTCGAGACTCACTCTAGACGGAGGTAGTATCGCCTTCAACGTCGTTGAGCATCGCTCTAAACGGAGGATGGTAATGCCTACGACGTCATCGAGCATCGCTTTAGACGGAGGTATTATCATCGTCTTACATCATCCAGGGTTGTCATTCCCCTTCGGGTGAAAATTCATATCGATGTGTCGACGTCTTACATCATCCAGGGCTGTCATTCTCCTTCCGGTGTATATTCATATCGATGTGTCGACGTCTTACATCATCCAGGGCTGTCATTCCCCTTCGGGTGTAAATTCATATCAACGTGTGCACCAAGACGCATCTCTTTGGTAAACGTGAAGTGCACCTCTAAGAATCTCAAGAACCTAAGGGGTTGTCCCATCGCAGGTGGGCTCCCTCGAGTATGACTTGAGAGGATGTCCCATCATGAGTGGGGCTCTCAAGAACCAGAGGGGTTGTCCCATCGCAGGTGGGCGCCCTCGAGTATGACTTGAGAGGATGTCCCAACACAAGTGGGACTCTAAAAAACCGGAGGGGTAGTCCCATCGTAGGTGGGCGTCCTCGAGCATGACTTGAGAGGTATTTTTACATCGGCATTTTGCTATAAAGGGGTCTGGCATCCCGCTATGAAGTACCTATTGATATTATCTTCATTGCATATTCATTGTAGTGTTGATCATCCTGTGATTTATGTAATAAAGGGTTATCACGGTAGCGCACTTCCTTCTCCCTATATCTCTGTCTTGGTCATATATTTCTTGGACCAGTTGCTCGAACCGACCGGGGTTCTTCTTTAAGAAGTTCCCGAGGGTTAAACCCATGGGTATCAATGGGGATCTTGTTACGTGTCAGTCATAGTCCTGACACGTGGCTATCCATAATTGGGATATTCTCACGTAACTTTTTTCATATCTATATTTACTTATCTACTAGTATCAAAAGATTGCTAGGATAAGGGTTTGTTAGTTATAACAATAGACCAAAAATTCATTAATTTTTTAATTATTAAAATATAGATGTATGAAAAGACCATAATTTATATTAATATAAAAGATAATTCCTAATAGTGTTCAAAGATTATTCACAAAATAAATATTTTTATATGTTTAAAAAAGATGAATCAAATATTTATAATATATAACAAGGACAAATCAAATATTTATAAACTAGAACATTAAGAAAACCTTAAAAATGATTTTTCATTTAATTACATTTCCATATTAGATTAGTAATTAAAATCATGATTTTCTTTAAGATCTTGATTTTCTTTTACAAATTATTGATTTTCTAAAAATTTTATAATCTAATCGAATAATACTATGTATTTAAAAAATAATAATATTAATTGGTAAATATTAGTAGATAAGGTGTGTCTTATTTACTAATTTATTAGTATCTTAAGATTGGTAAGATAATAATCTCTTATCTACTTATCTATTAGTATCCTGTTAAGTATTATTGTAATTAGTTACCCTAACATTATCCTACTTCACTCATAGATGATATAGAACTAACTAATATATAGATAAATTTTAGGACAATTTTAAGATTCTTTTCACTTTTTAGATGTACATTAAAATCTAACACTATCCTAATATAGGATTCCAGTTCTCAGAAGCATTAACGACTATGTTGTTTATGTATTGAGATATTTAAAATATGATAGTAAAAATATTCTAAAGATTTTTAATTAATTAGGATTTTGATTTTCTTTCAATAATTAGGCTATTGATATTTATATTAGATTCTATATTTTGATAATTTGAATCTTAACTTCTTTTTAAGAGTTAGATTCTTTAATTCATTAGTAAATATTGTAATAATTAATTAGATTTAAGATTTTGTTGATTGATTTTATTTTTTATTTTTTAGTTATTTAAATTTTTTAACTTGTCAACTTTTATTTTATATAATTAAATCCTTGATTTCTCTTATTAGTTAGATTCTTAAATTTGTTAGTAAGTTTTTTATTACTAATTAGATTTAAGATTTTGATAACTATTTATATTCTTGATTTATTTATTTATATATATTTTCTAATTTGTTAAATTTTTTCTAATAACTAATTAGATTTAAGATTTTGATGTGGGTTTTTTTTTTTGATAAGGTATCCAGTTAAATCTAACATTATCCTAATTCAGGATTCCAATTCTCATAAGCATAACGACTATGTTGTTTATATATTAAGATATTTAAAATAGGGTCGTAAAAATATACTCAAGATTTTTATTTAATTAGGATCTTGATTTTCTTTAACTAATTAGGTTATTGATATTTATTTATTTAATGAATAATTAGTTAATTAGAATTTTTATTTTTTCAAATTTTATTTTATATAACTAATTAAAATCCTGATTTTATTTAATTAATTTGGAGAAAAAAAAGAATGACGTTAAAAATAAAGAGAATAGTAAGATTTGGATAAATTTAAAAAAAAATGAAAAAAGAAAAAAGAATGTATGACTAACGATGTTAAAAAGGAAAAGAAAAGTATGATTTCAAAAAAAATTAAAAAAAAAAAAATTTTTAAAAAAAAAAAAAAAAAAAAAAGAGGAATGAAAAGGATGTCTAAAGATTTTTTTTTTAGATAAAAATTAAAAAAAATTTATAAAAAATGAGATTTGGATAAATCTTAAAAAAAAATTACAAGTATTCTTTAATAGATATTAAGGACCTATTTAGCGTAGCTTCTTATAAATGGAAGGTTTCAATGCAAAGAGTTAAAAAGGACTTTGAATCAAAACTATTGATTAAAAATTATGTTTGATGAGAAAAATTATTTAAAAAGATACTCATTGACATAATTTTAAGGTCCATGAATATTTTTGTCATTTTAAAGAATACGTAATAGAAATAAAAGAATAACTTTTTCATTTTAAAAGTTTCTCTTAAGTTTAGAACACGATTAATTACTTTCCGCAAACAATTTTTGCAAGCAGCCCCTAGATGTTTTTTTTTTTTTTTTTTCTTTTTTTTTTTTCAAAATAGGCTTCTTAATAAAAACGCTTCGCGCTTCCATCCAGAGCAGTTCTCAGAACTATCACCGAACACCCAAACATTAGATAAAAAGTTTGTTTAAGTCTAAGAAGAACTTCGTGACCCTTAGAAAGTGACGCCAAACCAAACGGCTGTATAACCATGGGGTAAGGTCAACTCAGTAAGGATTGCACCTTTTGCATCACGACATACTAGGATGAACCTATTTTGTTTATGTGTATAATATGTTCTTATCTATAAGTGAATAAAAAAATAATTTTTTTATTTAAAAAAGAGGTAATAATAATAATAATCTACAGCTCAACCGGCAGTCACTCCAGCAGAAAGAGTCGGATGTCTCACGTTCAAGTCCCTGGGCTATCTGATATAAGGCTCTTGTTGGTGAGGTCATCTATCCAGGGTTTAACTCTATCCCCACAAAGTGGGGTTGGGTTTCCAAAGTAAACAAAATAAAAATAAAAATAAAAATAAAATAAAAAAGAAGATAAAGAACAAAGAAAGTGGTCAGTGTTAAAAAAGAAAGATAAATAAGATGAAAAATAAATTAAGCACACACAAGGCAGAGATGTACGTGGTTCAATAATTAGTATCTACGTTTACGGATACACACCTAGTTCTACTATTCTCAAAACTCAGGAAAAAAGTGTTACAAAGAATAACAAGGAAAGTATGAATATAAACCCAGTGGGGTTGGTCTAGTGGTTGGGCACTAGATCTCAAGGTGGCAGCCTCGAGTGGAGGTGAAAGATCCCGAGTTCGAGTCCCAGCACCTTGGAAAAACTCTCTGGGCCAGCAATTTACCAATGCCTACCCGTCGCGACAATGATTAGTCCCTTGGTTGTCAGCTTTGGAGAGACACTGGGTCTTAGACCCAAAAAAAAAAAGTATGAATAAATACCATGTAATTAGGGTTAAACATAATCCCGAGGGGTTGCTCCAATGGTCACTTGCAACTGGTGCCTCATGAAGCACCAGGTTTAGGGTTTGATTCTGCGGAGAGCCATTTCACTCGGGGCCACTGGAGGCTTATCCGGTCGTTAATTTCAGGACCCTAGGGATTACTTGTGGTGCGCGCAAGTTGGCCAGGACACCCAAGTTATCAAAAAAAAAAAATAAGAAAAAATTAGAGCTAAGCATAATAAAAATAAAATTACTATTATACCCCTAGTCCCCTAATAAATTCGGCCTAACTAAATCATCAGTACTTCTCGGTTGTGGAAAAAAAAAAACTAAATTGCTCTAGAAACATAAGCAAACAAAACAACTATCCTCGGGAAAAAAAAAATTATGAATGGACATAGATGATTTACATGGAAACAAAACCAGAAATAATTGGAGACTTTCACAAAACCAAAAAAAAATAAAATACACTGCATGTGTATGTGCATGTACTAAAACAAAATACAATTCATGCGTATGGCTGCCACTGATCACCACTCATTTGAATAAATGACATAAATAATTAAATAAAAAAATATAAGCTTATTCAATTTTTTTATTAATTAAATAATTAATATAAATATAGTGATTTGACGCTGACAATGGTCCCTTCAAATTTAATAACCTTTCATTATCTTATTCTATTTCTGTTTTTTTATTTATTTAAAGAGGATATTGTAAAAAATATCTAGGATTTTGTCTAGTGATAAAAAAAATCGTTTGGAAAGATTATTAATTATTGTGCTTTCTTAATAATTAAATAATTAAATATAAGCATAATGATTTGACGCTGAAAAATAATCTCTTCAAATTTAATAATATTTAATTATATTATTATATTTCTTTCCTTACAGACGATATTGGCATATTGCCAAAATATAAGGAATTTTGTTTAGCGATTATTTGAAAAGATTAACTTCTCTCCTATTTACTGTAATCAAATTTTATTTTTTATTTTTATTTACTTAAAAAGGATAATGCCAAAAATATCACGGATTTTGTGTAGAGATCCTTTGGAAAGATTAACTTCTCTCCTATTTACTGTAATTAAAGAGGATATTGCCCAAAAAATTAGGGATTTTGTGTAGTGATCCTTTAGAAAGATAAGCTTCTCTCTGATTTATTCTAATGCCGGCATGACCAGAATGGAATCAGTTGCTCTGGCATAGTTAACTATTTTGGGCCTTTACAATAGCAAAAGCCGTGATATGGAGAGAGAGAGTTTAAAGAAGAAGAAAAAAGACAGTTTTGAACCCTTAGACATGGTTGTATGTTTTTTTATTTTTCAATTTTTTTCATGAAATAGTAATATAAAATTATTATTATTTCAAGAAAATTTTAAAAAGGAGAAATATTGATGGATGTTTTTGTCAAAAGATTACAAAAATTAGGCACGCTTTCTAACACGCCCATTTTAATTTGATAGTATAGATTATAAGTTTTTCAACATTATTTTAATACAATCAAACTGCTGCAATACAAAAATCAAAACTCACACACTTGCTTGTACGCACGTAAAACAAAGTTCAATACAAAATATAGGGATGGCAACCGGACGAGTTCAGGACAGGTTTTGACAAACCCTAACTTGCTCTTAAAGAAGATCCCGTTCTTAACCCTAACAGGACAGCGCGAGTTCAATCTGCTTATAAGGGTTTTTTCTTTTTAAATAAATGTTATTTTAAGGTAAATTTTTAATTTTTTAAACATAATTATTTATAAAATATATATTTATATATAAAATATATATTTAAAACATAAGTCAATGGCAACTTAGCCAATTAGGGACAGACTGAACCAAATCCTAACCCAACTCACAACTTACCAAACTCTAACCATTAGAAACAGGACATTTCTTCAGTCGCTAGAGTAGTAACCTTGTTTATCTATGTAGAGCACGCCTATGATCCATGAAGTACTGGACGAAATCGTCAACATATCGATCCTGTCGATCCTTGTCTCCAAATATCTCCTTCATCTCCTTCGATCTGGTTCTATAAATCTCGCCTTCTTCGTCCACCATTACCAACCTCAGTGACTCGGCAACAGGATTCCTCGTGAACCACCCAGTTCGTTCGTCTCTTGGGATCTCTACACCGATCTTCTTCTCGGTTATCACTCTAGCATTCAACCCTTGATCTATTAAGAATGGTAACAGAACAAGAGCCCGCCCAAACTCCATTCCCTCAACGAGTGAACCCCAACCACAGTGAGTCAAGAACCCGCCTACTGACGGGTGAGCCAGTATCCTGGGTTGAGGTACCCAGCCCTTCCAAACCACCCCACGACCTTTGGTTCGTTCCTCAAACCCATTCGGCAGCAAAAACGAGTCATCCTCGGCCGAGCCAGGTTGTTTCCTTAAAACCCAAAAGAAGGGCAACTCGGATGACTCTAACCCGAAAGCCAACTCCGTAAATTCTTCTTGACTCGGTATTGCCTCGCTCCCGAGTGCTACGTAAACCACCGATCCTTCTTCCTGGTCGTTTAACCACTTGCGGATCGGGACCCACTTTTCATCCTTGTCACCGTCTTCGCTAACTTGCACCGTGGGAGGTAGTACACCTACAGGAATGACAGGTTTCTTATATACGACCTCCTCGAGGAGGCGCAACCATTCGGACTCGAACTCCGAACATGTGCGAACCAACACGACGTCGCAGCCTTGGGCGGCCGTGCTCGACCGGAATATATCTGACACGCCCGATACGTTTCGGTCAAAGGAGTTGAAGATTCTTTGGATCTCGTGATAGCGAAACGCTAGAGTGGTGGGGAACGGGATCCATTTGGGAGGAACGGTGAAGTGCTCCGGTGCCGTCCTTTCATTCTCATACGGAGGCCCAAGGAAGACCATCGAAGCCGCGTTTAAGATGCAAAAGAAAGCGCAAGGAACTCCGAGTCTAGATGCGATCGATGGCATCCAATGATGGGAGAAGTCGTAAATAATCCAATCTGGATGATCCGAGCCTTCCAAGAAACGAGCCACGGGAGTCTCGAGACGATCGAAGGCTCTCTTAAGGTACGGAATCTTGTCCACCGGGACGTCGACGGTGGCCTCTGCGTTCTCCGGCAAGTTTCCGTCGTCGTCGTCTTGTCGAGGGAAGATGAGCTTGACGAAGTCAACGAGGGGAGCTAAATCTGGAGGGAGTTTTGGTAGTCTTTGGATGTTTCTGGAAGTAGAAAGGAAGGAGACACGGTGACCCCTTTGAGCTAAGCTTTTGGAGAGCTCAAAAAAAGGGATTATATGACCGAAAGCTAACCATGGAAACACAACAACGTGCAGGCAATCGCGATTTCCTTCCTCCGCCGCCATGGTTGCTGCTACTTGCCATACACCCTTTTTATAGGATGAACGTCCAGGTGTAAAATCCGTGCCTTGTCAAGATATGGAAAATTTCCTAAAAATTTAAAGGTATATATTAAAGAAAAAGGAAAAAATAATAAAGAAAGAAGGACTGAGCACATATTCTTCTCATCTTCTTTTTTTTATTATTATTTTAACTGTAAACCTTATCCTTTCTGTTGGGATATTTGAATAAAAAAATCAGATTGTTTTATGTTTTATGGTGAACAATTAGTTTGACTTTAACTCACAGCGTTGCCAGTTGTGAGACTAAGTGTGAGACTATGTCTTCCGCCAGTAATGAGACTAAGTATTCCCACTACTTCAATTGTCTTGAGACGTAGTCTCTCAACTGTTGATAAAAACTCAAAATATCATCACATTATCTTTTCTATTAACAATCACGACGTTATGTTTTTTGTCTATAAAATTGGGATTTTTACACACAATTCTTATTCTCTTTTTCTACTCACTTTTTATTGCTACTCTGTCTTATCAACTGTTCTGTTTTGCTTTATTGAGCAAAGGTCTCTACTATTGTTTGGTGGGCTCACTCCTTTCTGTTAGTGGAGAACAGAAAATAAAGAAAACACAGTTGAGTGAGTTGTTGTATCATGAGGGCGTCGTTCAACTTCTGCCTGTTTCGAAAAGTCTCCGTAGATGGGCTAAACGTCTTAAAGAGAGCGATCTAGTTTGCGCCTCAACCCAGCCTCGACTGAACATTGATTTTCAGATATTGTCTGTTATTTGGGATCGAGTGCAACTTTCTACGATCGAGCGCATTGGGATCGAGCACCTACATGAGATTGAGCGCACTAGAATCGAGCGTACCTGTATGCGATCGAGCACAATAATATTATTTTTATTTTACAAATTTAATTGGGCTAAAACAATATTGTCTGATCGAATTCTCTGCAATATTTTCAACAATTTCTATCGTTCACGAGATGTGAGATCCGTTGTTCAGATATTTTCTTATTCAAATCGAAGAAATGTTTTTATTCAAATCAAACTACAATCTTCTATTAAGAAAGCGGATCATCTGTTGGCCAAAATCCTGATAGGAGTGTTAGGTGCACTAGAGTCTAACACGTTTCTAGGGGACTCACCACATTATTAACCGGTGATCTGTTAAATCAGGAGTGAGGATCTTCTATGAATTGGTTCACAGGAGATCCTCCTGTGAACACAAATAATCTTGGGGGAAAATTATAATTTTGTCTTCACCTGAGTTACTTTATGAGAGCAAAATTACAATTTTGCCCTAAGGTTATTTGTGTTCATATAGGAGGATCTCATGTGAACCAATTCACAGAAGATCCTCACCCTTAAATCAGTTTATGTGGTGGGCTTTTTTAGGGTCTTTAAAAAATGACATGTTAGCAGTTTTAGAGGTGGGCTCCCATGGACATGTGTTAAGCTCCTATACACCTAACAGGAGCCTATTAAGGTTTCTACTAATAGAGAATGCTTCCTTCTGTTGTGAAGATTCATAAACAGGAGCATAACCCATGTCCTATAGGGCCCAGCACATTAACTGGTGACCTGCCAAACCAGTTAATGTGATAGGCTCCCTAGGGTTCACTTTTTTCTTAGGGTTTCTAAAATGACATGTTACTCTCATGACAACGGCAGATCCCCTGTAATGAAACACCCCTGTGATGAGTGTGTGATGAGAAACATACATGATGACAAAAATTGTAATTTAGCCGTCACCTACCTCAATAAAGAACCTCAGATAATGGCTAAATTACAATTTTGCCATCATTTGTGTTTCTCATCCCACGTCCTTCATAGGGTGTTTTATCACAGAGGATCCGCCTCTCCCACGACACGTAGTATGCTCCTGTTTACATAACATGAGTATAGCATGGATCTTCATAACAGAAGATCCCTGTCCATTCAAATGAATAATTAAGTTCGAATTTTGGATGGCATAGGATGATTCTCTTTTAATCTAAAGACCGTATTAGACCGTGTTTGTACAATATCAGTTTTCATGGTTTTGGTTGGTTTTATTTATCTTTTTATATTTTTCTCGTAAAGAGAACTAATGAATTAATAGGCCTTGTTTGTCTTATAGACCTCTATTATTAATACATCTTGAATAAGATTTTGTATATTCAATAGAAAAACTGATTAAAGCACATGCAAACAACCCTCCTTCCCATAATAATAAATAAGTTAGTAGATTGATTGTATTTGATTAATTGGGATCCCCTTTAACTATTCTTCACACAACTTGAAAAGTAAATTTGAGTGAATAATGATGAAGTTGAGAGTGCGTCTTACAGATTTATTTTTGTTGTCTAAAATAAAGTCTAAACTTATAGTAGGATTTTCAAAAAGGAAAACAAAGAGAAAGTAACAATGAAGGTAACTTAAAGAAGAATAAAAAGAGAGAGAGAAGAGAAAAATTACAGTGTATCACTCGACAACATAATTTTAAATTTTGCCGAAATTTTGGTTTCAGATATGTCATCCGAAATGAGAAATGGTCTTATTTCAGTTAAAATTATTTTGGTGAAAAAGTGATCGAAATTTTCGAAATTTTGACAAAATTTTAACGAAATATTTTCGCTTTGCAAATTTTATTACAGCTGAAATATTCATTTTTTCAACAGAAAATTCGAATTTTCGACCAAAATAAGTTCAAAATCTACGTTAAAAGTAAAAAAAAAAAAAAAAAAAAAAAAAAAAACCAATTAAAATTTATAAATAGCAACCAATGGTCACTCTTTTCACCATTCATCTTCTATCCAAAGCTCCCAAGTCCCAACCCCCGCATCCAAATCTCCCAAATCCCAACCCCCTTATCCAAAGCTCCCAAGTCCCAACCCCCTTGGGGACATTATTTTATTAATTATTATAGAAAATAAATATTATTACTAATTACTATTTTTTTTTGCTTATACAGGTACACAAATGGATTTCGTACCAGCATAAATTGAAGGAAATCAAGAAATAAAGTTTAAAATTTCATTTTAAAATTTTATACATTGTATTTTTTTAGATGTTAGAATTTGAATCCAATATATTTGGATAATTGTATTCTTTTTGGATGTTATAACATAAATGTTGTATTTATTACATAGTTGTAAACTTATGAATTATTTCACATTATTAATCAAAATATTATTTGTTTTTGTTTTAGAAATTTGTATGTTCATAATATATTTTAATGAAGTTATCACTTTTTATTGACTAACTTTATTTTTTATATTTTAGAAGTTATTACTTAGTAGTTATTAAAAAAAGAAAGAAATTGGCTAAAATCAAGTCTATATTAAATACTTTAAATTTATAAAAAAAAGTGAAATTATTTCGGCGAAATTTTCGAAATTTCGCGAAATAAAATACTTTTATTTCGTTTGATTATTTTAATCAAAAAAATATTTTTCACTGAAATTTCGCCGAAATATCCAAAATTTTGGATATTTCGATTTCGTTTGGGCATCCGAAATTGTGGAAAAATCCGAAATTTAAAACTATGCTCGACAATAGAAGAATAAGAATAAATGGTTCTTAAAAAATTTAGTTTTTGACCTCTTGATAGGTTGCACCGTCTAACGAATTCGATGAAAACTTACGGTGTATCACTCGACAATAGAAAAATGAACGGCTCTTGAAAAATTCAAAGGAGTATTAAGACACAATGCACAAAGGGGAGTGTAGACACCTCAATTTGCACGAAACAAAATGTTCTTTTTTCTGTTTTGCAGCTCCTGAATAGCTCAGCTTGAGACTCGACACTCTAAAGTCACCTCTAATCCCCACCTTTCTTGTGTGTGCAAAATCCCTCAAAAAATCATCAAAATGACCAAAATACCCCTGGTGGCCACACTTACTCTATTCTTCATGCGTAGTCAAATTGTAATCTCAAATC
>JAUPMG010082292.1:0-12813 GCA_031762675.1 Pachysandra terminalis | reverse complement strand
CATCAACTGAGGATCAAGGAGGAGGATATTCATACGACGGCTTTTCGTACCCGATATGGCCATTTTGAGTTCGTGGTGATACCATTTGGGTTAACGAATGCACCAGCCACTTTATGGATCTGATGCAAAGGGTGTTTCGACCCTATCTAGATCATTTTGTGATAGTATTCATTGATGATATTTTGATCTACTCTCCGACTCGGGAACAGCATGATGAGCATCTACGAATTGTGTTGCAGACACTTAGTGAGCATCAGCTGTTTGCCATGCTTGAGAAGTATGAATTCTAGAAGGAGGAAGTGTATTTCAGTAGATCCTTCGAAGGTGGAAGCTGTGATAGGATGGGCAAGACCGAAGAATGCGTACAAGAATACTAGTTTCCTTGGTCTGGCGGGTTACTACAAGAAGTTCATCGAGAAAGTTTCTACTATATCAGCACCTTTGACTCAATTGACTAGGAAGGACGTGAAATTTGAATGGGACGACAGGTGGGAAACAACATTTGAAGAGTTAAAGAAGAGACTTACCACAACACCTGTGTCAGTAGTTCCAGTGAGTGGACGGAAGATGGAAGTATACACAGATGGATCTTTGCAGGGACTTGGAGCATTTTTGATGCAGGATGGGAGAGTAGTGACATATGCATCACGATAACTTAAGACGCATGAGCGCAACTATCCTACTCATGATCTTGAGTTGGCCGCGGTTGTCTTTACCTTGAAATCGTTGAAACACTACTTATACCGATAGGAGTTTGAGTTGTATTCAGATCATAAGAGTCTGAAGTACATTTTTACTCAGAAGGACCTTAACATGCACCAGTGGAGGTGGGTTGAGTTACTTAGCGATTACAGCACTACACTTAACTATCCAGGGAAGGCAAATGTTGTGGCAGATGCTTTGAGTAGGATACCTCGTGGCGTGTTAGCACAGATGATGCGTCAGGAGTGGAGCTTAAAAAAGGCCTTTGCTTGAGGATTGGGCCAATGAATGAGAACCGAGGTAGTTTACTCTTCTGTATGGTTGTGAAACCATCATTGGAGAACCGTATAGCAGTTGGGCAGAAATCAGATCAGGAGTTGCAGTTATTGGCAGCAGATGAGAAGAATCCAGATTGGGTAGTGCATGCAGATGGACTGATTAGATATCAGGATAGACTGTGTGTACCAAATAACTAGGAGATCAGGAGGGAGATCTTAGAGAAATCTTACAGTTCACTATATTCCATTCATCCAGGAAGCACCAAGATGTGTCGTGACTTGAGGAAAAATTATTGGTGGTCTGGAATGAAGAGGGAGATAGCTTAGTTTGTGGCGAGGTGTCTCACTTGTCAGCAAGTGAAAGCTGA
Organism: Pachysandra terminalis; assembly: GCA_031762675.1. Lineage (NCBI taxonomy): Eukaryota > Viridiplantae > Streptophyta > Magnoliopsida > Buxales > Buxaceae > Pachysandra > Pachysandra terminalis. Next base: position 11,465 of record JAUPMG010082292.1, on the reverse strand, counting down.
ACATCAGAGAACATCTAGACTACTACAACCATTACTAATGGCAGAATGGAAATGGAAATACGTGACGATGGACTTTATCTCTAGTTTACCTATGACTCGTGGGAATTTGGACTCAATTTGGGTGGTAGTAGACAGACTCACCAAATCAGCTCATTTCCTACCAGTTCAGACTTCAGTTACAACATAGGAGATTGCTAAGCTGTGTACGAGAGATAATTCGACTGCATGGAGTGCCTGTGTAATAACCTGAACTTTTATAGGGATTAATTCGTAATTAATTTGAAATATAGGGGTAATTTAAAATTTTAGAAGTAGTTACACCTTTGACTTTGACTGCTTGTGATTGGTGGGTTGCACAATAGAGAACTAAAGTTCTTCACACACAATCATAACCCTTTAAGTTATAATGTGTAACTAATATATGTAGGGACATTTAAATCATAATTTAAAGGACTAATAATTATTATAACCTAGAGTAATTAATAAATCAAAACTATAGGTTATAAACAAAGAACATTTTAGCTTAATAGAAACTAGTTTAATTGATTAAACTAAAACTAACCAAACAAGACCTTCTCTGCCCCCAGTCTACCGTCCGATGCTCCTTCCTCCCTCTCCGCACCTTCCACTCCCCTGCTTCTCCAGTTCCTCCCTCCCCCATTACTTCAATCCCTGCCCCTGCGCCTGCGGTTGGCTCCTTGGCGGGTCGGGTTTTACCACCTGAACCTCCTTCTCCTCTCTCTTCCCTGGTCGGGTCGGATATCCAGTCTGACCAGTCGGGTCCTTTTTCATATCCAGTCTTTCCTGCCCTTTCTCACCTCCTTCTCTTTCTACTTTGCCCTTTGAGCTGGAGTCTCCTACTCAATTTCCTCTTTTGGGTCTGTCCCCTGCCTCGTCTGGGTTGTTGACCAGGATACCATCTGAGCATCCAAAAGCAAATCATATTTGTGGGAATACTGATAAGACTTTACACACATTGAGAGAAACCAATGGTCTCCCTTCTACTGGCTGCATTGCTGCAGGCTTGTCTAGCTCCCTTGTGCACATCCCGTCTAGCCTAGACCCTGCTGCAGGCTCGTCTAGCTCCTCTGTGCACACCTCGTCAGGCCTAGATCCTGCTAACCCTGATACTGTACGTTTGACTCAGAGCCCAAAGCCTTGGTCTAGCTTATTTTCACAATCTCCTTCAGCTTCCAAAAGACAACTGGAATTTTTCCCTCCAGTTGTCAAGGATGGCAGAGTAATTGTTAGTCCCCCCCATTGATGTCATTAGAGCTGGAGATGCTATATGGGAAGTTACCCTTGTTGGTCAATTTTTGGACAAGAGACTCCCCCTCCATGTGGTGAACACTTTAGCTCAGAGGCTTTGGCGTAAACATGGATCCCTTGAAGTAACAGCTAACAATACTGGGTTTTTCTTCTTTAAATTTGCTTGTAAAGAAGTGAGGGATAGAGTTTTAGTTGCGCGTCCATGACATCTGGCTGGTAGGTTGCTAGTTCTTAGAGAATGGAGAGCCAAGATGAAATTACAGAAGGAGAGCTTGAACACTGTCCCTGTGTGGGTAAAATTTTTCAATATTCTTACAAAACTCTGGACACCTGAGGGACTCAGCTATATTGCCAGTGCAGTTGGACAACCTCTTATTATTGATAAGGCCACAAAAGATTGCTCTTTAATGCATTTTGCAAAAGTGTGTGTGGAAATCGATACAAAGTCCACCCTTCCAAACCATATTACACTAAATATCTCTGGAACTCCTATGATTGAGGATTTAGTGGACATTGAGGTGGAATACACCTGGAAACCTCAAGTTGGCTCTTAGTGTAACTGTTTTGGGCACTAGACTAAGGCCTGCCCTACTTCAGCCAAACAACCTAGACAGTGGGTCCCTACTGACAGAAAAATTGCTCAGCAAGAGCCTAGTGAGAATTCATTGGAGATTAATGAAATCCATGCTGATGGTGATCTGCAGAAGGAGAAGAGTACCCAACTCATGGCTGTACCAGTACAAACAAAAGTTCTATCAAGGGGTAAAGTGAGTGGCAACACCCAATGGGCACAGATCAGTAATGGGCTTAGAGATCCAAAGCATATTGGCGGCGGACAGTAACACTACATTGGGGAATTTACCCTCTCAGGCCACCAAGGAGGCCACAGAGGCAGTTATACTACTGCAAAACAGTACCATTTCAGATGTTCATGTATCAAATCTGGCCTGTGACGTACATCACCTAACAAGTTTGATTGTCTCTAGCCTGATGGTGATCTGAGCAGTGTGAGCATAAATCCAGATGCCAGCTTTACAATGCCAACCAATATTGGTGGTGAGTTATCCTCTAACTCACCTCCCCAATGCTGAACATCATATGCTGGAATATTAGGGGCCTAAATGACCCCATCAAGCATAGAGAGGTAAGAAGCTTACTCTCTTGCTACTCTCCTAGTATTTTTGCATTAGTTGAAACAAAAGTCAGATATAAGAAAGCTCAGGATATCTGCAATCACATTGCACCTGGATGGGCTAGTTACCTCAATTACCCCAATCCTAGTAGGGGCAGGATTTGGGTATTCTGGAAAGATGAGGATGTTAGTTTTAATCCTATTTTATGCACAAATTAAATGGTTCATGGCCAATTGATCATCAAAGCTACAAAACAAGCCGCCCTTACTACTTTTATTTATGGGTCAAATGATGTGAATGAGAGGAGAACTTTGTGGAGAGACCTTATCAAGTTCAGACTCATTACCCTTGGATAATCATTAGAGACTTCAATGTAGTCAGGTACAACTCTGAGAAGGAGGGAAGAAGGGATATTAATATCCAAGAAACCAAGGATTTCATTGATTGCCTTGACACAATTGGGCTTACTGATCTGAGATTTAAAGGCTGTAAGTTCACATGGAATGATAGAAACCACTCAAATGACAAAATCCTTTGCAAGCTGGATAGAGCTATCATTAACCAAGCCTGGCTACAACACTTCATAGCTTCTGAAGCAAAATTCTTAGCTCCTGGCATCTCTGATCATTCACCATGCCTGGTTAGAATGATGGAGGATGGTCCCAAGGGTAAAACCCCATTCAAGTTTTTTAATCATTGGGTGAACCACCCTGAGTTTTTAACAGTTGTACAAGACTCTTGGGCTGGAAGGATACGTGGCACACCTATGTTCAGACAGGTGGCTAAGCTGAAAAGGCTCATATCTAATCTGAAACAGTGGAGTAAGGAGACAGTTTCTGATATTCAAAATAGAATTATGCAGACCAAGGAGGAACTTACAAAATTACTGATTGCTATGATGGAGGGGGTTGGTTCTAACCTTCAAAAACATGAATCTGACAAATTTTCCCTTTATTGTGCTCTCCGCAGGACAAATGAATCTCAATTCATACAAAAGTCTAGAGTTCAATGGTTACAAGAGGGGGACAACAAATCAAAGTTTTTTTACAAATTCATGCTTGCTCATAGATCAAGGAACAAAATCGTATCCCTCAGAATTGATGAGGGTAGTTGTATTCTGGATCAGGGTCCTATAGCTGAAAGGTTTGTTGAATACCACAAATGCCAGCTTGGAGAACCTCACCCCCCCAAGGATGTCCCTCATGAAATCCCCACTGTAAACAAGGTTCTTGCTGATGAAGCTGCTGCTGAATTGATAAAAGAATTCTCCAAAGATGAAATTAAAGCAAGCTTGTTTAGCCTGAAGGATGATAAGGCCCCTGGCCTTTATGGATACACATCAAATTTTTTCAAGGCAACCTGGGATATAACTGGTCATGATCTCTGTTGTGCTATCAGTGACTTCTTTAGCTATGGTAAACTCCTCAAGCAAGTCAACCAAACATCCATCACTTTGGTACCAAAGGGACATAATCCCAATGGGGTGGAGGATTACGGACCTATATCCTGTGTAAACACCATCTACAAATGTATTGCAAAGCTACTTACCAAGAGACTCTAACCAATTTTGGGAAGTTTGATTGGTGATTAACAAACAACTTTCTTACCTGGGAGGCTTATATCTGATAATATCCAGCTTACCCATGACCTATTCCTTTTTGCTGTTGGGGACCTTGGGTTTGCTGAATTCCTCTTGAATGCATTGGATACTTTTAAGAATTTCACTGGTTTATCAATCAACTATAGAAAATCTCTTCTATTTACTGTTGCCATTGAACCTGAAGTGAAAAACCAGATCCTTAACTTATGGGGGATTGAGGCTGGTTCTCTGCCCATAAAGTACCTTGGTGTCCCCCTAATCTCCTCCAGGCTAAAGAGTAGTGACTGTAGAGATCTTCTTGACAAAACCTACAGCAGGAATCAGAGCTAGAAATTTAAGAACCTGAGCTATGCTGGCAGACTATAGCTGATAAAGGTATTCTTGTTTTCCATTCAAGTCCATTGGTGCTCCAAATTCATTCTCCCAAAGAAAGTTCTAAAGAATTTGAACCAAATCTGTTACAGATTTCTCTGGGATGGAAATGAACAAAAAAGGAAAATGTGTAAGGTGGCATGGACTGATATATGTATTCCAAAGGATGGGGGGGAGGCTGGGAATCTCTAATTCAATGCATTGGAATCAAGTTGCCATATATAAGCTTGTATGGCATATCTTGAGCAGGAGAAAATATTTATGGGTAAGCTGGGTATAAGCCCACCTCATCAAACACAGGAACTTTTTGTCTACTAGACCTCCTTCCAGCTGTTCTTGGAACTGGAGGAAAATCCTTCAAATCAAAGATAAAGCTAAACAGCTTAGTGGTGTTCAAATTGCAGATGGAAAGAACACTTGGATTTGGTGGGACATGTGGCACCCTAACAGTCCCTTGATTAATCACTTCACTCCTAGAGAAATACATAGTGCTGGTTTTACACTTGAAGACAGAGTGGAGTAGTTGCTGCAATCTGGACAGTGGAGAGCAACACAACTTACTGAGCTACAGGTCTTATGGGATCATCTTCACCTAGTCAAAATCCATAACATCTTAATGGATAGGTTTATTTGGCTCCCATCCATATCAGGCAACTTCTCTATGAAGGAGACTTGGGAGGTCTGTAGACCTCATGCTGCTAAGGTGAGCTGGGCACACTTAATCTGGTTTAAAGGTGCTATTCCTAAGCATAGCTTCATAGCTTGGTTGGCTCTTAAAATCTGCATCTCACACAAGACAAGCTCTTCAAATTGGGTATCATCTCTCAATCTAGCTGCTGCCTCTGTAAATCTGTTGAGGAATCTGTGGAACATCTCTTCTTTGCATGCAAATTTTCCACTTGGCTATGGTCCCAAGTATTGTTGATATCAGGTATAAACAGGTCACTACTTCCTTGGTCTGAGTAGATTGATTGGTGCTGCCAAAATTTTAGTACTGATGGCATTAAAAGCAGAATATTATGCCTGAGTTTTACTGCCACCATCGACCACCTCTGGAGGGAGAGAAACTCAAGGATTTTCAAGAACACAATCAATGACCTTGATTTCCTTTTATCTTGTATAAAAAATGATGTGAGAGGTTCTTTCTCTACTAAGACAGGGTGTCGTCAGGACACAATCCATATCAGCAGGCTTCTTTCTGGCTAGAACATCAGTGCCCCCACAGTATAACATATGGCATTACTACAGTCCCCTGTCCTTGGGTTACTTTATTAGGTTGATCTACTTGTTAGCTCTTTTTGCTGGCTATGTTTAGCCTCATATCTTGGATTGTAACATCCTTACTTCTCATCTTATTAATAAACTCAACCTTACTTTCCAATCTCCCTTCTCTCTTACGACGGTAATCCCCGCTCATCATCGCTGGCTTATCCATCTTGGTAGTGATCGTGCAGATCTCCTACGTAAGTGGTCTGTCTCTTTCTTGCTTTTGGCTTTCTAAGCTTATTATTCTTGCCAAGCCCGTGTCGGAATTGATCTCATCCTTTATAATTTCAATAATTAGAATTTGGATTGTTCAGTAATAACTTAATTCTTAAATAAAATACTCGTTGTATCAATAGATATTTCGACCCATCTCTTTCGATTACCAATATCGGACTTTGATGGGTGAAGGGCAGAGGGAGTTCCTCTTGTATTTTAGGTTATAGGAATACATAATGCATTATAAGCCATTAGCTCTATCCCAAAGCCTATGAATGCTGCTTTTAGAACCGCCAATCCACCACATGGCAGATGAAGTAGCATATTGAGGTTGACGTAGGGCTGATTCATCCGGATGGCTTTCACTAATGGAGGGGGTATGAAGTGGCCTACATTAACGAAGTGTTGCCACTCACCCCCCTTTCCATGTAGTGATTCAAACGGTTCTCCAAAAAAAAAAGACCTAGCTCTAATAATTAATTAGTTGGACTTAAGTAAAGCCCAATAAGATTAAGCCCACCTAAACTTAAGCCCAATTAGTCTAATTTAGTAACTAATTTTCGTCCTAATTAAATAATAAATAATTAAAGTCAAGTTATAATACAACTAGGTCTTTAGACTAAGGTTAGAACCACCTCTAACATTCCTAAAATGATTAAAAGACTTAAAATCAATTGTTGGGTTTAAATAGACTAATCTAATGGTTTAGATAGAAGTTATAACTTAACTGGGATTCACTTTAATAGATAAGATATAGATCAGTTTAAAGATTAGGAAACTAATTGATTTGCTAAGGATTAGATAAAGATAACACAACTTCTAATTATAAATAGGATAAAGATAAAGATAAGATAATTTAACTACAAACTAGGATTTAATATCAAGGGCTACGATTTCGTAGGAACACTTCGATTAATCTAAAGGTTAAGATTAAAAGACAAAGAACCTAATCTAATTAGGGTAAAGGTTAAATAAGACTAATCATTAACTCAAACTAGAATTAGAACACCTCTCATCTAAAGGTTGTAAATTCACTAATCTAATCTAAGGGCTAGGATTAGAAACATAATCCTAAACTAAATTGAACTCTAAAACAATTAGGAGACAAGATTAAAAACTATATATACATGGTCATGGTCGTCCAAACCATTAATCATAAATTCAAGTTGATAGCTGGAGCTGGAAAGGTGAGGAAGAACAGTTCGGACTTGAACTGGGTTGAAGAAGAGGAAGATCCGACGAACTAGAGCACTGTAAGTAATTTCGATTACTTTATATTTTTGATTTGGATTAGGTGATATACTATATTCTTTGAATATGACATAGCACAACCTTCAAATCATTGTTTTTATACTTTTTTACATAAGAACTGAATCTGGAAAACTATACAGACCTAATCGACTGAGTCCCGGACCTATGTAAATATTTTATATTATTTATTTTATATTTTTCTGAGATTCCCCTGTTCGTTAGGAATCCAACAAAATAGGTTTGAGGTGATTCCGATGAGTATTGACCAAGTTATGACCAAACACCGATTATATGTCAACCTAGAAAACCCCCAACCGGCGTGCCGGAATCCTACCGGGATCTTACCGGAATTTCTCGTAAAGCATTAATTTAAATACTGTTTGGCCTACCGGTGGCCAACCAGTGTGCCAGTTAGCCTACCGGTGGCCAACCAGTGTGCCAGTTAGCCTACCGGTAGGACACTGTCTGTGTTTTTATGAATTGCAGCTCCTGCTTAGGCTGTCAGTGGCCAACCTGTGTGCCGGTTAGGCTGCCGGACAGCTCATGTTTGCTTGATTTATGTGTTTTGTGCCATATATTGGATTCCTGATTGTTTGTTATTGATTTCATATTGATTATCATGATTTTCTGACACAAATTGATGATTAATTTAATTGAAAGGAAATTATATGTGTGTGACCATATTTTATACATGATTCAACTTATTTTGGATGCCATGATGACGTATACCATATGTTAAATCTCCATATGGATTGCTTAGTCTTATTACACAACTGTACACAAATTGTATGCTTAGTTAATGTGCACAAACACTACACATGCACAGCATATGCCCGTTTGCATTATTGACCTTGGGTAGGTCTAATGCCTTGACTATACCCCATAAATTCATGTGTTGAATATTATAGACATAATGAGTGTTGTCATATTGGTGAGGAAGTCCTGGGTGGACTATTGATGTTTTATTATATGTGTTGAGGGAGTCACTCTCCCAATATACCAATCAAATCTGTTTAAGGTGAGGGATATGTTCTGGGTGACATTCCCAATATTCCAAATTATCTGAGTGAATTCTGTTAGTAGGTCGGTCAATGTATGATTCACAGAGGTAAATCTGGGTGATTCCTGGGGATTCGTCCCTATGATCGAAAATAACAGAAGCGCTTGTGACCTCTAGGTCGAAGCTCTTAGAAACTATGATGCGCACATAGAATGGCTTATTAGTCCAACCAAATATCGGGGGATGTGTTCTGGGTGAGACAACTCGACTAGTACGATTAAGATCGGATGTGGAACATACACTAATCGAATGCCAAACATCATGCATGTTGCACAACATATGTTTTTGCATGGATCACACTTGGTGATCGATCCGTTATTTTATTTTTGTATGAGCATGCATTGCATTCATTAATAACTGAACGAACATTCATATTGGATTGCATTGACTATCATATGATCATATTTGATTGCATATTATTTGTTGTTTTGTTTATGTTGTTTCATTGGATAGTGGCCTTGACCCTATTCCAATTAAAAGTGTACATTAATTGATTTTACTTACTGGGCTAAGTGTAGCTGACGCCTTTGCTCAATTTGAGGAAAACAAGATGAATCGTACCCTTATTGTGAACATTGATGGAACGTGGAGTGATTTCTACTTAGAGTTTTCCATTTGATTTATCAGTTTATTTCTAAGATCAGATATGATGTATAAGGTTAGGGATTTGATTTAAACTTGGAAATATGATGTATTTATTTTCCTTTCTGCTGCTATTTTGTTAGTTGTTTTGGATGTAATAACTTAGTATTAGTTTTTGATTAATTTCAGTAAAGTAGTTCCTTTAATGTTTACCAAATTTCTGTTATTTGGTTCAATATTAACTGCCACTCTCGATCTCGGTTGGGGTGAGAGTCATGGTTCGAACCTAAGGGGTTCTACGCGAATTACCTTAAGTTTGGGTCGTGACAGCCTGTGAGCATTGTATCGGATCGTGGATCATTATTTACATCGAAGTTTTGGGAGAGCTTGCAGAAGGCAATGGGTACTCAGTTGGACTGCATACCATCCGCAGACTGAAGGACAGACTGAGAGGGTGAATCAGGTCTGGGAGGATATGCTGCGAGCATGTGCTTTGGATTTTGGAGGTAGTTGGGGACATCATCTACCTTTGGTAGAATTCTCTTACAACAACAGCTACCACTCGAGCATTGGTATGACTCATTTTGAGGCGTTGTCTGGGAGACCTTGTCGATCACGAGTATGTTGGGTAGAGGTTGGAGAGAATAGTATTCTTGGACCTGAGCTAATACGAGCGACTATTGCTAAGGTGAAAATGATTAGAGAAATATTGATGGCAGCATAAAGCAGACAGAAGAGTTATGCTGATAAGAGAAGGAGAGATCTGGAATTCAATGTGGGGGATCATGTGTTTCTGAAAGTATCACCAATGAAGGATGTGATGAGGTTTCGAAAGAAATGAAAGCTTGCTCCAAGTTATGTTGAACCATTCCAAATACTGGAGAGGATTGGAAAGGTGGCGTACAGGGTGGCTCTACCAACGCAGCTATCGTCAGTACATAATGTATTCCATGTGTCTATGCTACGAAAGTACGAGCCCGATCCGTCATATTGTAGATTCGAGTGAATTGCAGCTAAAGGAGGACGTATCTGACAGAGAACAACCTATACTGATTCTAGATCAGAAAGAACAGGTCTTGCGTACTAAGACCATTCCTTTGGTAAAAGTTCAATGGAGTCATCACGATGCAACTGAAGCTTCTTGGGAATTGGAATCAGATATTCGGAGCGGTATCCTCATTTGTTCTCGAATTAAGGTGCATAATTTCGAGGACGAAATTCTTTTAAGGGGGATAGATTGTAATGACCCGAGCCCTTAAAAAGAATTAGTAATTTAATTTTCTAGTTTAAAGTTGATATAATACAAGTATAGGGGTATATTTATAATTATCTTATATTGGCTTAGGGGTTAAATTGTTATTCCCTTTAAAATGGGGTAGTAACTGAAATTTAAGAACTTTCTCCAATAGCCAAAACGTGTACAACACACTTCCATTAGCCAAAACTTAGTTAGCAAGCTTAGCTTCGGAAATCATCAAAGAGTAAATCAAAGCAAGCTAACCACTTAGACTAATAAGGGTAATCATTAACTCTTAACCTAGGAAATGAAAGACAAACTTTTTCTTAAGAACACAGAGGGGGGCGGCTAGGAAAGAAGCTGAATACCTTGGTGAATTCTGTAGAGAAAAAAGAAGGAAGAATGAAGAGTGAGAAGGAGGAAGGAAGAAGATAAACGAAAACCAGAAAATTCTGAGAACATATACCAAGTAAGTAGATTATCCGGCTTTCTATGGTGATCATATGGTTAGAATTTATTAATTTACTGATTTATTTGTTATGTGAAATTAATTTATCAACCTTATATGTTTATCTCCATGTTTGAGAATAGTAGAAGTTAGAGAAAATGAAGTTCATAGTGGTATGAAAAGCTGGACTGTTTATGTTAGATTATCTACATTAGTAAGATATTATGAATACTAGCATGTTTTTATATGAATACTAGAATGTTTTAAATCATAATTGATTATGCTTTGGAATACTAGCATGTTCTTATATGAATTCATATGTGAATTGAATGCATGAAACACTTATCTTGAAATCTGGAAAATTTCAGAATGTATACTAGTCTGAACTATTGACTGTAGAACACATGTATAATAATTTGTATAAATTATTTTATATTTTATTTAGATTCCCCTATTCTTTAGGAACACAACCAACCTAGTTTGAATTGATTTCATGGAAAATGGATCAAGTTATGATTTATTTACTGAACCTGTGTTAATAACAGAAACCCAGAAAACAAAGTCTGTAAACTTTTGTGTTCATCAAGTAAAACACCGATCCTGCATAATTTTATATATTTCATTGATATTTTTCCTACTTTACTCTTTGAGTTGCAATTATAACAAAATAAACTTGAGACAATTCCGATGTCTAATTTAAAAGATATGACCAACATAGTGACTGGAGGTCAAGGTTGAAAATAACCAGAACACTGTTTTTGGGATTATGCGATCAAGCGCAGTGCGATCGAGCGCAGTATTGCGATCGAGTTCAATGAGATCGAACCCAATGCGATCAAGCGCAAGTATGGGATCGAGCGTAACTTTACAAACGCAAGATTTGACAGTTTCCAATCTAAAAGTTGTATATGATAAATATGTGAACCAGTTTGTAATCATTCCTTAAGGTTACTGTGAGTAGTATTTTTCCCACTTATATTTAGTGGATGCGATTTCCCACTTATCGTAGTGGATGGATATCCCGCTGATGT
>JAUPMG010082281.1:0-12084 GCA_031762675.1 Pachysandra terminalis | reverse complement strand
TGATATTTGCTCCCTGCCTAGCCTACCAGTGGCCAACCGGTGTGCCGGTTAGCCTGCCGGTAGGACCATTGTCTGTGTTTTATGATTTTTAGCCCCTGCCTAGGCTGCTGGTGGTCAACTGGTGTGCCGGTTAGCCTACCGGATAGCCCCTGTGTTTTGATTTGAAGTGTTTCACACAATGTGTTGGATTGCTAATTAATTGTTGTTAATTATATATTGATTTTCATTGTTTTATAACATGAATTGATGGATGATTTAATTGATTAATGAATATATATATATATATATATATATTATCATGAAATATACATGATTTAACTTAGTTGAATGCCATGATGATATATAATATGTTTAGACACTCATATTAAATTCTTAGGATTATATCACAATTGTACACTTAATCGTATGCTTAGCTAGTGTGCACTATCACCACACGTGCACAGCATAACCAATTTGTATTGTCGACCATATTTTGATCATATACTAGATTTAACCATTAGAACTTCACTTCTGTTGAAGTTTCTGATCAGACTTGAGTGTTATCATGATTTGGACATCATGATTTGGTAAGGAAGTTCCGGATGGACAATTTTTATTGGTTAAGGGACTTGCTACCCCAATATACCCCATTATATTGATCTTGATAGCATATTATTATACGTAACGGATGCCGAGTGAAATTCTGTTGGCATTCGGTTTGTGTAAGACTCACTGAGGTTTTGATCTTATTTTGGAGGCCTTGGTTATTACCCGTGACAGAAAATAAGTTGGGGAATTGTGTCCTCTTGGTCGAAGCCCCTTAAAACTATGATATACACATGGAATATCTTACTGAGAGTGGCCCTGTATGGGGGGGACGGTTCGCTAAGACGTCTTGCTCAGTAATTGATTAGTCCAGTGTGGGATTTACATGATTCGAATTCTGAACAGCATGCATGATTGCACAACATCTTTATTTGCATGAATCACACTTGGTGGTTAATCTATCTTGTTGCATGAGCATGCATACATTCATTAATAATCTGAACATGCATCTTATATACTTGCATATTTGACATGATTAGCATATTTATTTACTGTTTTATCTATGTTGTATCATTGGGTAGTGGCCTTGACCCTATTCTAATTAAAAATATAGTTTAATTATTTGACTTACTTGGCTAAGTGTAGCTGGCGTCTTATGACAACCATTTTAAGTAATTTAGATGGCGATTATAATGAAAACGGTGAACAAGATGAACAATTCGTTTATAATGAACTTGCTGGATTTGATGAAAGCGTGGAGTGATTTATACTTAGAGTTTTGAGATCGGATTTATCTTTTTCTTTCTTAGTTAGATATGATGTATAGGGTTAGGGACTTGATTTAAACTTGAGAATATGATGTAATTATTTTCTTTTTCGCTGTGATTTTTCCTTAGTGTTTGGATGTAATAGATAGGTTATTTTTCATTTATTTTCTAGTAAAGTAATTTCCTTTAAAGTTTATCAAATTTCTGTAATTTGGCTCTATATTGATTTTCACTCCCAAAGTTATTTTGGGGTGAGAGTCATATCTAAAACTTAAGGGTTCAAATGTGAATTCCTTAAATTTAGGATGTGACACAAAACGAGTCCTTGGTGTGCAGATCAGCAGAAACAGATTTAAGAGAGTTGAAAATGTCTCAGTCACGGTACATCGAGAGAGTATTGGAAAGATTTAACATGAGTGGTGCTAAACCTATTAGTACCCTTCTAGCAAGTCACTTCAAACTATCCAAAGAACAATATTTTACTTTAACAGTTGAAGAAATGAAATACATGAAGAAGGTACCTTATGCATTTGTAGTAGGGGGTCTTATGTATGCCATGATTTGTACTAGACCAGATATTGCACAAGCAGTTGGTGTTGTGAACCAATTCATGAGTAAACCAGGTTAAGGATCATTGGAAAGTCATCAAGTGGATTATGAGATGCTTGAAAGGTACAACAAACTTGTCATTATGCTATGGAGGTTCAAAAATAAGTCTACAAGGATTTGTTCACTTAAACATGGCAGGAGACTTAGATAACAGAAGGACCACTATTGGTTATATGTTTACTTTGGATAGTGCAACAATTAGTTGGGTATTAAGATTCTAGATAATTGTTACTCTCTCGATACTGAAGTAGAGTATGTGGAAGCCACGGAAGCTTGCAAAGAGATTGTTTGGTTATAGTTCTTATGGAAAGAGTTAGGAAAGGAGCAAGAGGATCGTAAAATTTTTACTGATAGTCAAAGTGCGATTCATATAGCAAAGAATTCAGCCTTTCATACAAGGACAAAGCACATTGATATCCGATATCACTTCATACGTTCAATTCTGGATGAGAAAGTGATCAGTTTGGAGAAGATTTACAGTAGCATAAATTTTGCAGATATGTTGACCAAGGTGGTCACAATTGAGAACCTGAGGTCATGTTCAACTTATGTTGATCTTCTAGCTTGAAGACAAGGGAATGATTTACACCGGTTTGGTACTATTGTTCTTGAGTTTGCAGATGTGATAGTCTTTCGCATTCTGTCTCCAAGTGGGAGATTGCGATTGGAGACTAATGCTACGAAAGGATTGGAAAGTATTGATGATCCAGCCATCGTCTCCACAGGAGGCTAAAATAGTAATTTCACATGTTTTGTTTTACCCCTAACTACAAAGTATTTATCATACTTTTCATTGCTAATCTTGTAACACTTTTTTTAGAGCTTGTGAGAATAGTGGAACCTAGTGTGAATTCGTGGACATAGGTACCATTGCTGAATCATACAAATCCCTTAGTCTTGTGTGCTTGGTTTGTGTTCTTGTTATATGTTTTATCCTTTCTTTCTTTAAAACTCGGCCCTCATTAATTTTCTCTATGCTATAGTCAAAAATATCACGTGCAATGTCTATGTCGAAGTCTCTAAAGGGAAGAGTGTGGAAGCTTTTAAGAGATATGAGTTTTTGCTGTGAGTGGAAGTTTTGAGAGGTGCAGTCTCGTTTTGGGGTTGGTGTCTATGGTGAGGGAAAACCTTAGGGGCTAATTTATCCTCCCGGCGTCCTTCACTTGTCTGTAGTTGCTAATGATCTAAACCTTCTTCCTTGCTTTTCGAAGCTTACCCATTTTCTTTTCTGCTCATTCCTTGGCTCTGTTCTTCGTCTCCTTTCTTGGTTCTCTCTTTGAGTTGGTTTTTTAGAATGGATAACCTAACTAGTAGTTTGAGTAAGATGTTCTTCATCTCCTATTCCCCTTGGTACCCACATGGAAAATCTTAATAAAGACCTTATTTGGCTTATAACAACATATTTTAAGGACGAAAAGATCTTTATATACTTTGTTTAATGATCTTAAGAAGAAAATAGATGCTTATATGGAAGAAGAAAAAAGCTTCGTAACAATGAGAATTGTGACAACCCTAAGTATCTCTTATAATTATAGAATAAATTAGTAATATATATAACGATTGATAAAGGAGTATTATGATCAAATGATCAGTTTTTGTTACAGATTGTTAGACTGTTATAATTTGGTCTACTAAGGATATTGGTTGTAATGGCCAAATTTGAAGAGTATTTGTTGTTATTATACCAAACCTAAGGGGTGTCAATGTAATTTAACCTAAAAAAAGGAAACGTGTAATTAGAAGAACTTGTGGGCAAGTGGACTCTCACCATCTTAGTTGCTACGTGTGAAAATCCTGTCATACTAGGATTGTTTTCGTCATCCGTTTCACCTATCTACCTTCCCCGTCCGTATGACCTATATAATGGTTGGGTCGGGTTATCGAAGCCTTAACCCTAGCCCAAGTTCCATACCGCCCAACCTCTTTGGTCGGGTCTGATTTTCAGGCTACCACCGGAACCAGGCAGAGGTTTCTTTCTCAGGACGCTGACGAGAACCCACACGACAGTCAGGTACTTCGGATCTTTCTATTTTTCTTTGATTAACGCTCGATTTGTTTAGTTTCGGTTCTCCAAATCGGTGATTCTGTTTGATGGTTGAATCCATTTGAGCTTCAGTTGGGTTTGATTAGGGCTTCAATTTGATTCTGTTGATTTTAATTAGGGCTTCTTTTGAATTTGGATTGGAGTTGAAATATTAGTTCTCATCCGAATTTTTTATTTTTTTTTGTTCTTGTGGCTCCGTATTCTGAATGATATTTTTTTGTGAGTTTAGATTGTGATCCGATGCCGAAAGGGTTGTAGTGGGTCGGTTTGCCCCGCTACGGCATCATCCCTCATGGATCAGGAATGGGTTTGCACTTCGGATCCATGGGTAATCCGGTGGATCCTGGTCGGTCATAATCATTTTCATCGTAGTCTCTTCTTCCAGGTTCTGTATTTCCTTCCCGTCGACGTTAGACGGATCAATCCATGACCTTTCAGACCGGAGATTGGGCTTGTGTTGCGGAATTTAGTTTGGCTTTTTAGAGTTTGATTGTAATGGGCTGGGTTTGGGTCGACCCAGATTAGAAAACTTTACAGTAGGAATGAAGTATCAGTTCTCACGAACTACGGAGGATTCCTATGAGGTTGAAGAACTTGTTTACTGGAATCTTTTCATCTATTTTCTTTTTTATGGAAGCATTTCAGTTTTGTATTAATCTCAGCTAATTTAGCGTCTTTTTTTTTAATTGGTTTGATATCCATATACATATAACCTGTATGTATGTATGTGTGTGTGTGTGTGTATTCATTAGTTTTGCGTGTGTGTGTATTCATTGGTTTTGCGTGTTTAGTACATACTTAATTGTATAAGATGATAACCAAGCTTTTCTGAGATTACATATAATCTTAATGTTGCTTGGCTTGGTCAGGTGATGGGACTTTGATCTGTAATTTTCTTTCATTGCTATTTGTCTTATCCGGTCGAAAGCATTCCTTAATGTTTAATTGGAGTTATCTTCATTGGTGGTATAACATGAGAGTTTACAGTAGAAACATTTACTTTTGCACGATATGCTTTCTTTATGGGTGTTGACTTGTATTTGCATGTACCTTTGCAAATTATGTGTGTATCAAGTATTCATCAGAGCCGTATCTGAACTATTTGCACTATAATAGGACTGTTAGAATCTCCATGTGTCTTCTTACTGTAAATATCGAGAGAATAAGGCACCTCATCTGAAAACATATGTCTCTGCCTCCACTTTTAAGACCAAAATTAGTGTTTTAACTTTATAAACATACTTCTATGCATTTATATGCCTTTTCGCCTATATGAACTTCTATGCATGTATATTTTTCCAATTATGTACGAGTAAATATGTGGATATATCATTGTGTTTCGTAGGTGGTTTTTGTGAATAGTCACCAAAGTATAATATTACTGATCGATGGGAACCTAAATCAACGAATGACTGTATCCCGTCTCTAGAAGAACCAAAGAGTCAAACTGGTGGACCGTCTAACACCGGTCGAACTAGGCTAAGGAAAATAGCGGGCCAAGGTGTTAGAGATTCTCCAATCCTTAGGGCTCTAATTGAGATTATGACTGAACCTTTTGCAGGCCGCCTACGTACCCAAATAGGGATCAAGTCAGACGTAGTTCAAGGTCTGGTAATTTTGGCAGAGGTCTGCCTCTTTGTGATTTCTCCTCTCCCTTTTTCATCCTCGGTTTGAAGGAAAATGAGCCTCTATTTATAGAGTTGGAAGAAAAGTTAACTGCAGTTAGAATTCCTAACCACCGTTTCTGATGGTGGTTAAAACATTCACCCGGGGTAGTACACATCATGTACCTTAGTCTCTTAGGCGGACCAATCACAAGTCGTTTGGGTAATTATAGGTTTGCCACTGAGAGATCGTGACATGGCCTATAACCCCAAATACAGCCAAGTGTTGGCGAGCCTTACGACACCTTGATATGGGCGTTGGCGATCAGTAGATATTCGTGGTAATGAAAGCTGTTTAGTCTTGGCATCGTTGAGACTGTCTAGTCTTGACACCCTTGAGGCTATTAGTCTTAGTATTTTTTGAGGTCCTCGAACCTTGGTACTTTCGAGATTATCTGACCTTCTATGTCGTCGAGGTTTCCTCTAGACGGAGGTGTTCCTTCTACGTCGTTGAGCATTGCTCTGGACTGAGGTAGTATCGTTATACTGCAATGTATGTGTCACCATCAACGTCGTCGAGCATCGCTCTATACGGAGGTAGTATCGCTTTCAACGTCGCTTTAGATAGAGGTAGTATCGCTTTCAACGTCATTGAGCCTCGCTCTAGGCGGAGGTAGTATCGCCTTCAACGTTGGTGAGCCTCGCTCTAGAAGGAGGTAGTATCTCCTTCAACGTTGTCGAGCTGCGCTCTAGACGGAGGTAGTATCACCTTCAACGTCGTCGACCTTGAGCCTCGCTTTAGACGGAGGTAGTATTGTCTTCAACGTCGTCGAGCTTGAGCCTCGCTCTAGATGGAGGTAGTATCGCCTTCAATGTCGTCGAGCATCACTCTAGACGGAGGTAGTATCGCCTTCAACGTTGTCGAGCATCGCTCTAGACGGCGGTAGTATCGCCTTCAACGTCGTCGAGCCTCGCTCTTGACGAATGTAGTTTTGCGTTCAACGTCGTCAAGCCTCACTCTAGACGGAGGTAATATTGCCTTCAACGTCGTTGAGCCTCGCTCTAGACGGAGGTAGTATCGCCTTCAACGTCGTTGAGCCTCGCTGTAGTCGGAGGTAGTATCACCTTCAACGTCATTGAGCCTCGCTCTAGACGGAGGTAGTATCGCTGTAAAGTACCTGTTGATATTGGTTTCATTGCATGTTCATTGTAGTATTGATCATCCTGTGATTTGTGTAATAAAGGGTTATCACTGTAGCGCACTGCCTTCTCCCTATATCTACGTCTTGGTTGTATATTCCTTGAACCGATTCCTCGAACCGACCGGGGTTCTTCCTTAGGAAGTTCCCGAGGGTTATACCCATGGGTATCAGTGGGGATCTTGCTACGTGTCGGTCATAGTCCTGACACGTGGCGGTCTGTTATTGGGCTATCTGCCCTTACCATTTTTCGTATCTACACATTGTTATCACAGCCTTATCCTAATTATCTTTGCAATATCTCCAAATATCTTCTAACTATGAAGAAAGAAAAAAAGTTATGTACATGGGTACTCCAGTTGAGAAGATCACCGTGTTGCATGGATCTTCCCATCATTTTGAGATCAAAATAAGTATGTACTGTAAAGACATGTACTGCATCCCTTCATACCTTGTGAGTGGGTTTGAATGTAAAATATATATGCTTTGTCATCAAAACCTTGTCCCAGCTACTTGCTGTTGGCTGCAAGATTAGTATTCCTATTCCACCCCACCAAGAGAGCCATATCGTCTATTTGTTTTTTTTTTTAATATTCAAAAAATTCTAATACTAATGTTTTTTATGATGAAAATACTTTTTCACTCCACCAAGAGCCATAACGTCTATTTGTTTTTTTAGTATTCCAAAATTCTAATACTAATGTTTGTATGCTTACAGTAGCGATTTACAATATGCTTAAAGTAGCGAACTTATTGTATCTGGAAACAGAGCTGATTAGGATGTTCTAGTGTAATCCTCATTTTGTCCAACATGACCAAATGAATGCTAGGCTACTGTTCAACAAATAACATTAATTTCAATTTGCTGAAACTTCCTTAGAGTGGATTTTTGATATTTTATAGTCTCTTATTTTCATTTATTTTACTTATTTTTGATGGATAACACCTGTAATTTTATTAAACTGGAACACAAAATGTCAAGTACATGGTAAGGCTTGAAAAGTTTCCAGAAACATAATCACAATCGGATTAGCCTCAGCCACCAATAAAACAATGTGCAACAGTCCAGACCAGCAGCAGTTGTAAAAAAAATAAAAAATAAAAAATAAAAACCAAACAACAAGCTAAGTAGATCCTTATGCAGTCAAATGAATGATGTATTCATTTGAGAAGCAGCAAACTGAGCTAATCTAATAGAAGCAACCAACCTCCAAGACCCAATTGTGCCACCTCTTTCCCATTATTAAGGGATGAAGAATTCCCTTCTGCGATCAGATTTTCGAACTTTTAACTTTTTTTTTACCTCCCTTAGTCCAAATAATAGAGATCCAAACTCAGTAGGAATGGATTTCCCCTCCCCTCCCCTCCCCTCTAGGAACTGAGTACATATGTAGGAAGTCACCGTATGATCTTGAAAGGCACCACCGACACTTGATGTTTCTCGGTTGCCAATGAGACAATCATCAAAATTGAACTTTTCCCAACCTACAAGAAGGGCGTCTACCAGAAAATAATATGTTGGGTTGCCAAATTGGATGATTCAATGTCTGTCCAGACTCAAGGCTTTCATCATGACCGTGTATCAGAACATCTCTAACATCATCAAGGATTGACATCCATTGTGCTGCCATAATTTGATAGTTTCCAGTAGCTGAAGGTTACAAAATGATTTATTTCCAAATTTTTCTTATTCCTTTCTTCCCATGTACCCCTAAAAACTGCATGACACGATCTGGTACATTAATTTTCCACTTCTTCCCTATCTTTGGATGTTTGGGGTTTTTCACTGTTGTTTGAAGGGGGATTATGCACCAGAGTTTTGTGAAATAGGGTAGTGGGATTGCCCTTCATCTATGGATGGGTGAGGTTTTCCAGGGTATTAGAGAGGTTCCTGTGGTTGTTCGTATGGATTTCAGAATAAAAGGAGAAGTCAGAAATGGTGCGGAATGTTAGTTGGTGGGTTATCCCCACAGTTGATGATTTTAATCCAAGTGGGTTTGGATTTATTTGATGGTGTTATCAGGCCTGAATGAAAACCTAAATGTTTCCTTACCTGATCAGGCAAGGCAGATTCAAGTTCTGATCAATGGAACCATTGGGTTAGATGAGTTTCACTGGCTGGAGTTTGAAAATGAATCAATCAGGCTGATTATATTCAATGTGGGGCTGGGTTGGAAGCCCATCTTAAAAATCGATGCGTTGATCGACTTGAGATTCAGAGGAAGGAGATTCAAAGGTTCAAAATTTAAAATCCTATGATAAATGCAAAAAGGAGGCTAGGCATAAAGTAACTAAGAATGGGCTCAGATCAGTTCAGATCTTAAAAATTATTAAAATTAGTGGGATGGGTGTGGTTTTGGTGAAAGCCACGTTTGAAGCTTCTTGCAGTCATTTTTCTTTTCTTTTCGATAATTAAAGTTTGGTATATGTATTAGTGTGTAGAAAATTTCAAGCATGCACAACATGTACAGGATTGAGCATCTGATAGGATGGCAAAACTAACCCCTATACCCCTCCCTCATCAAAATTTGAGATTTATAGCTCAGACCACCTATTTACAAAATCTGAGTAGCATACATTAACAAAATCTGGTAAATTCCTCGCCCATTGAAACAGCAGTGCAAATGTCTTCCTTCTCAGCATCCCTTCTGACACCTTTCCTTTGAACACCCTACAATATCTTTCCTTCCATATTGACCAGTATATAACATGAGGACATAAGTTCCATAATATATCACGATGAGACCACTGCTTCCTCCATCCCCAAGCCAGCAAGAGACACCTCAGATCTTCTGGCATTACCCATGCCATACCAGGACCATTGTAAAGAAAGACCACAGTCCCTTTGCCACCTCACAGTGAAGAAGAAGATGACTTACTTTCTCTGATCCCTTTTTGCACATGTAACACCGATTAGGGATGGTCCAATTTCTAGAGACCAGATGGTTAATAGTTAGAATTTATCATGGGCGGCCAGCCAAATAAAAAAAGCCACCTTCGACGGGAAATGTGCCTTCCAAATCAACTAGGCTGAAAGAATCATTGCTGAAGCTAGGTAAGAGAGCATCGAAGAAAGACTTCACAGAAAAGACGTCCCATTCCCACCTCCAACACATCCTATCAGGACCTTCAACTAATCTGATTATTGCCAATTTTGCCATTAGAGCATCACCCGACAGCATTTCTCTATCAAACAAGGCTCTTCTAAACGGTAGGTTCCAATCCACCCCACTGTTTCCCCTCAGAATTATGGAACTGATCCAATAACCTTTACTCATAGCAGCCGAGAACAGGTCACTATATTTAGTGGCAAAGAGGATATTACAGCACCACCTATCCTTCCAAAATCTTACCAGATTCCCCCACCCCACCTTATAAATAATTCCATTCTTGAAAGCGCTAGATAAATAAAAACACTCCGTATGAGGTTCTGATAGGCTTCACATCCCATCCACCAGGATTTGACCCGTATTTATGAGCTATAACTTCTCTCCATAGGCACTCCTCTTCTGCCCCGTACCTACTGCAAGGACTTCTTCTTGCAGTCCTTTTTCCGAGATGGATTGTCCTGTTTCTGAGGAAAGCACATCTTGTGATCCAAGCCCTTTTGAGCAACTCTCATTGTAGTTAAGTCCAATAGGGGAGTGTCTTAAAGCCTCAAACAGAAAGTCCTATTCAGAAGGCAGGAGAAACTGTTGAGAAGGAAGGAGGGAGATCATAGAGAAGGAAGACGAAAAGAGTCTCAGTGCAGGTTTCCTCCCTGAGCTGGAGCTTTGTGGGGGTGACTATGAGCTCGCCTGATGCAAGGCAATAATGCTGAAGTCCAGTGAGGTTGTGGAGGAGATCAATCAACCTTTACAACGAAATCTGATATTTTCCTTGTTGGAGTTCCGAAAGATGAATTAGATCAGTTATTCCGCCTTCTATATTCCGGCCTCTGGCTACCTGTTCTGTTTCTTCCATTCCTCTTTTATCTTTTAAGGGGGAGGGGAATGCTGTGGTGGAGGAACTTTTAAAAAGGGGCAAGGGTGCTTCGGGGAGAAGGGGTTTTGGGGGGGTTCGAAGTTCGATCTTGGGTTGGAGAGGGAGTTTCATGGAGAGTCATCTATTCTGGTCTTATTAGAGGAGAGTAGCATTAATTGCATGAAGTTGGAGGACAGGGTGGAAGGAGGGAGGGGAATGGGGAAAGGAAGCTTCACTGGCTTATAGAAGGGGTTGATTTGAGGGGTCTGAGGTGGGAGAATTGGGTGTAATGGGGAATATGGAGGTAATTAGGTTTCTTGAGGATGCAGCAGATCTGGGAGTGAAAAGAACAGAAGTTCATTTTTCTTTAAGACTGAAGAATAAGGGCTGTTCACTCGACATTTAGGGGTTATTTTGCTAGAGGAGGAGCTAATGAGTCAACTGCAGTAGTTACTAGGGTTGGTGACAGGAATGAAGCAAAGAAGGTAATGGGTACGAAGGGTAAAGGGAATATTGAAGGAAAGTTGGGGAGAGAGGAGGGGTCATTTGATGGTGGAACAATTTTGGAGTGGGTTATTTATGGTAGACTTGGCAGTGTCCTGTCAGGGGTTTGAGGAGGTCATGGCTCTGTTCATTGCCATTGAGAGGCAGCATGACTGAGAAGTGGTGTCAAGAGACTGACGATGGGTTGATAGGGAGAGACTTAAGATGGATTGAAAGGGAGAGACTGAAGATGGATTTCAAAGAAGCGGTGCAATTAAGATCAGTTGGAGACATAAATCAAGGGCTATATGATTGAAACAAGTGGATAAGAACTAAAATGTTTTTCACCTAACGGCCAATGCTAGGAATCAGATTAAATGTATTAATGAACTGGAAATCAATGGAGCTAAGATGGTGGATAAGATAGCATCAAGAAAGCTGAGGTAGATCATTATTTAACTTTGTTTAAGGATGACTGATCAGACCGCTCTTGGATGGTTTAGAGTTTGATTGTTTCGGGAATGAGGATTAGGAGATATTGGAGATTATCGCATCTGAAGAAAGAGGTTGTAGGAGTAGTCCAAGAATTGGATGAAGATGATGCGCTTCGTATAAGTGGCTTTCCCTTTCCTTTCTACAAAAATGTTGGGGGCTCTTGAATGGTGATTTCTTGAAGGCAGTGGATGATTCTATGACGAGGTCAGCTTTTGAGAAAAGTGCCATTTCTACATTCACCTCTTTGATACTAAAGAAGGAAGGCACATTGGAGAGCAAGGATTTTTGGGCCATTAGCTTGGTGGGCAGTTTCTATAATTTTTTTTTGATCGATAACGAAGAATGATATAAAAAGGGAGAGAATGTACAAACAACAAAGAAAAGAAAGTAACCAG